>QVTF01013389.1:0-15417 GCA_003573665.1 Oxygymnocypris stewartii
CCATAACATGCTGATGAATCAACATGAACTTTACAGCTGAAACCAATGGTGAATCTGACCAGTCGTGTCAGCTGCTGTCTTCAGTTCATTCTCAAGGCAGATTAGTCACAGGCTTGCAGCTGTGGGATTGTGGGATTGACAGCAAGTGGCGAGAGCGAAAGTCAGAAAGGTGTGAAATGCTGAACTTTATGCAAACGACAGGCGATCTCTGCTGATATATCTGTCAAACGCATTTCAAAATCTAAAACAGTGACGAAAATGCATTGCATTCAGATTTCAAATGATGTTCGCATGCTTTCATTGCAGATAAACGTGATTGGGTTTACAAAAGCATATTAAACGAACACCATATAGTTCGAGCATCACAATTAATGCATGTACATGTGCATTTACAGGCACTAAAACTGCACATATCTGGCATTTTGGGCAGCACTGAGTGAATTTCTTCTGGCTCTAATTTTATTTTACCCCATAAAAAAGAGAGGACATGTTTAACAGAGCAAGTGCCAGGACACCTTCCCTTTCAAACACAATAATCCTGGATATCCAAAGAGCACCAATTAGATTTAAAAGACCCCCGGAAGCCATGCGTATATGCTTAATCTCAGCTAAAGGCCATTACATGAGCATCTCTAGCGGATTATCCAAAATCACTGCGAGAACACTTAGGATGGATTTTCATTCTACTCATACATATCAGTACATTCATACTGAGATTACGAGCTCTAGACTACAACAACTGATTAGTCCAAACAATATGATTCATTGGATCTCATCTATCATCGTCTTGGAGGCACAGTTTACCTGCTTCAGCGTGACATAATCACGTTCAACAGATACGTAACTCTCTGTACTGCTCACTGTTTATGTTCCATTAAGCAATAATAAGCAGCTTTGTCCGTCTGCTCGGGACTCACGCTGAGCGGGAAATGTGTTTCAGTGTAATCTGAATAATAAAGCTTAGCTTTGTCTTAGCAGAGAGCTTTGAAAAAGCCATCATTATATTGTCCTGTGATCTTCTACGAGCTCTGTGTTCATGTGATACACTTTCATATATCTGTGGTTTAGACATATCATTTAAAATGCAATAACTGTTTGTAGTTCATAAATTATGAAATAAGCTCAATGAATACAGTAAATAAAGACCAAGTACTAAAGCACTTCCTTGCCTTAAAACATGTGAATTTTTGGGCCTTTTAAATCATGAATATTACTATTTTACTGTCTTACTCCATTTAACATTTCAACTAACCCTGTCATGTCAGAAAAAATTCAAGATATTTTAATGAAAATGACTGACCTTAACACATAATCATGAGAGTCTACAGGGGTCCTTTCTATGATAATTTCCTGTTTTATGCCTTTGACACATGACCAAAAAAATGTATTTACAATATGTAATATTATTAATATTATACATTTATATTTAATATTATAATATTGAATATTATTACATATTTATAAATTAAATATTTAATAATAACACAACATAATAACATAAAATTATTTGTATTATATACATATATATGTTATAAAATATTTTACAACATATGTAAAATTGTCTTACTGCTTTGATTTGGCAGACAAAAGTTCTAATAATTATATTTTATATTTATAAAAATTATATAAACTATTATTAACATATATATATATATATATATATATATTATACATTTATATGTAATAATATTTTATATAATATTTTAATAATTAAAAACATGTATATATTAACATTAAAAAAAATTATACATACATATTTGAAAATGTTATATATTATAAAATATATAACAATATATAACAAAAATAAAATACACCAAACTACATAAATTACCGTTACACCACAACCTTAGTTGAAGTGCCACAGAAAGCAAATAAAACACATTTAAACAATTAATTTTAATTCAATAACATGACATTAAGGTGTATTCAAGTCATTGTCTGTATCAATTATTTTTGTATATATTTTTGAACAGTTTAATAGATCCACGTCACAAATCATTAAATGGCACGTGCCAGTAAATAAACAGCACCACACTAATGACTTATACCTCAGACAGGCCTAATTAATTACACATGTGCTAATGTGCTTTAAACCAATCCTGTTCAAGGACTGTTTTAAGGGTCATTCAAAAGCCGCTTTTCTGCCAACCTGCATCAATAAGAAAAGAAACGTTCTGATTAACGTACACTTTTCTTGGTGTAGAAAGCACCACGTCTCCAAACAAACACAACACACTCAGCTGCTCAGGGTCACTGGGTTTGGGCTAAAGGAGACTTCAATGCTGGCTTTTTACACTCTCTAATATCTTAAGATCATGAGTCTTACTCTAAATCTTTAGTAATATATCACAGTATACTAATGTTAACCCTGTAAACCTGACATAACAAATAATAGTCAGAAAAATCAGTTTATCGAACTTTAGACAAAAAAGTGTGTTTTTTGTTGAGTATGCTAATTGATAAATCAGGCGTTTATGGCTCATATAGTCTGATATATTGAGAATATGGAGGAAGAACACCTCAGTTTTATTCAGTGGCCCAAACTGAGCAAAAATATGCAATTTGGTGGAGATGCTGATATTTATATGGAAAAAAACAATCTGTATAACAGTTAAACAGAATACTTACATAAAATGATAGAAAATATCAGTTTTCACTCTGCATCTATAATAATATATATATAAAAATAAAAAATATAGAATCGTAATCTTTGACAAAAACACTTATAAACTAGCTTAGTGGATAATTCAGCAGCAAAAGATACACTAAAAAAATCATGGGTGCACAATAATTTTATTAAACCTAGTGAAACATTTTTATTTACAAATAAAAGTGAAAAAGTCTACGACTAAATCTGGTAAAATGTCACACATTGCTCTTTGTATTGTAAAATACATTCATGAAAAAACAAGCAAATACATTTATATATAAATATATACTATAAAATTTAAATACATTTATTTTATATGTATAGCACAGTAATAAGGCAGCAACATATGCTGAACAAGAAAGACTATTATTCTCTTTCATTGCGCAAAAGTATTATAAAACGAAAGGCTCCAATACAGAGCGGCGCAATGTGCATCCCGCGCAGAATGATGCGCTTGAAACAACACGGAGTCACAGCGCGCAGCCCTCCGAGTACGCATAGAGAAGATAAGTACAGAGGGAAGAGATATTGATAAGAAGTGTATTCAATCTGAGCGTTAGTTTATTGATTCAGTTTTAAACCTCAGTTACTGTACACTCTTGAAGAGAGTTTGACTGTAGTAACCCAACGCACTTGAAATATAGTGCACGAAAACTTTATGGTGCTTTGTGATGTTTCTGTGGCTTTCGTGGGGCTTAACAACAACACAGAATAGTATACACACAGCATGGGATTTGGATTGGTCTTGTCTCACCGATCCTGAGTATCGGATCGA
Source organism: Oxygymnocypris stewartii (assembly GCA_003573665.1). Classification (NCBI taxonomy): domain Eukaryota; kingdom Metazoa; phylum Chordata; class Actinopteri; order Cypriniformes; family Cyprinidae; genus Oxygymnocypris; species Oxygymnocypris stewartii. Next base: position 3,426 of record QVTF01013389.1, read on the forward strand.
TGCATCCCTAGACCAAAGAGCTGTCCAAGGATGTCAGGGACAAGATTGTAGACCTACACAAGGCTGGAACGGGCTACAAGACCATCTCCAAGCAGCTTGGTGAGAAGGTGACAACAGTTGGTGCGATTATTCACAAATGGAAGAAATGGATCGTGAGAACGGTGAGGAATCAGCCCAGAACTACACAGGAGGATCTTGTCGATGATCTCAAGGCAGCTGGGACCATAAATACCAAAAAAACAATTGCTAACACACTACGACGTGAAGGACTGAAATCCTGCAGCTCAAGAAAGCACATGAACAGCCCGTCTGAAGTGTGCCAATGACTCAGAGGAGAACTGGGTGAAAGTGTTGTGGTCAGATGAGACCGAAATCCAGCTCTTTGGCATCAACTCAACTCGCCATGTTTGGAGGAGGAGGAGGAATGCTGCCTATGACCCCAAGAACACCATCCCCACCATCAAACATGGAGGTGGAAACATCATGCTTTGGGGGTGTTTTTCTGCTAAGGAGACAGGACAACAGCACCGCTTGAAAGGGACGATGGACAGGGCCATGTACCATCAGGGCCAAGGCATTGAAGCCAGCCAGGGCACTGAAAATGGGTCGTGGATGGGTATTCCAGCATGACAATGACTCAAAACACACGACCAAGACAACAAAGGAGTGGCTCAAGAAGAAGCACACTAAGGTCCTGAAGTGGCCTAGCCAGTCTCCATACCTTCATCCCATAGAAAACCTGTGGAGGGAGCTGCAGGTTCGAGTTGCCAAACATCAGCCTCGAAACCTTAATGACTCTGAGAGGATCTGCAAAGAGGAGTGGGACAAAATCCCTCCTGAGACGTGTGCAAACCTGGTGGCCAACTACAAGAAACGTCTGACCTCTGTGATTGCCAACAAGGGTTTTGCCACCAAGTACTAAGTCAAGTTTTGCGAAGGGGTCAAATACTTATTTGACTCATTAAAATCCAAATCAATTTATAACGTTTTTTAAATGCGTTTTTTTCTGGATTGTTTTGATGTTTTTCTGTCTCTCACTGTTAAAATAAACCTAACATTAAATTTATAGACTAATCATTTCTTTGTCATTGGGCAAACATACAAATCAGCAGGGGATCAAATAATTTGTCACATTATCTATATCAGCTCAGTCAGAAACTCCTCTCAAAAATAAACCACAGACAGGCTTGGATGCCATTTGTCACGTCTACAAAAATAGAGTCCACTGCAGCTGGACAAGTGCAAATGAGCTCTTCTAGCCGGATAAATGTAGGCCTGTCTGAGACGCTCCAGCCAGCAGGAGCTTCAGCGGCAGCTTTATGGCCAAAGATCATATGAAGCAAACAGGGTTTAGTGATGCAGGAACTGGAGAGGAATAATGTTTTGATGTGCTACATTTAACTATGCCACATTTAAATATCTGATAAGCGGTGATCTCACAATCTACTGAAAGCCACTTTAGATCAGTGGTCCTCAACTGGTGGGTCTTAAACCCTATATTAATAAATATATGTATCAATGTTTGATCTTAATAAACTTTTGGTTCACAATTTGATGGCCAAAGTAAAATATGAAGCAGTAGCATCTGTTAAATGACTTAACTGACTTTGGGCTGTTGAGCTCATATAATCCACTGATTTGATTTGTAACTGATGGGATGTGGTCATTAAAACACTATACATTATGTAAGACCCCGTTGCCTGATCTATTGCTCTGGGGTCACAGATAATCTACAGTCGCAGCGAGTCTCATTTGACTTGTAAATGAAAATGACACTGACAGCTGTCAAACCTGATCTCTGAGAGAATCATTAGATCCCAGATTAAACATAGACTCACATCTACTGCAATATCACTTTTATATTTAGAAAGCACGAGGAATATAACATTAAGACTTATGCTAGTTAAAGATGGTTAATAAATGTTATTAATAATAATACAAATATCATTCATATATACACACACTCACACCTGGACCATATCAATGATATTTATATATATACAGGTACATCTAAAAAAAATGAATATTGTGAAAAAGTTAATTTTTTTCTTGTAACTTATTTCAAAAAGTGAAACTTTCATATATTTTAGATGCATTACATGTAAAGTAAACCATTTCAAAAGTGTTTTGTTGTTTTTAATTTTGATGATTAGAGCTTACAGCTCATGAAAGTCAAAAATCGGTATCTCAAAATATTAGAATATTTATATTTGAGTTTCAATAAATGACCATCCATATGTATAAATTTTGAGTATCTCTTGTTTTTTGAAAGCACAATAATGGGGAACACTGCTGACTTGGCAATGGTCCAGAAGATGATCATTGACACCCTCCACAAAGAGAGTAAGTCACAGAGGGTTATTACTGAAAGGGGGGGGGGGGGCTGTTCAAGGAGTGCTGTATCAAAGCATAATAAATGCAAAGTTGACTGGAAGGAAGAATTTGGGTATGAAAAGGTGCACAAGCAACAGGGATGACCGCAAGCTTGAGAATACTGTCAATCTAAGCTGATTCAAACACTTGGGAGAGCTTCACAAGGAGTGAACTGAAGCTGGAGTCAGTGCATCAAGAGTCACCACGCTCAGACATCTTCAGGAAAAGAGCTACCAAACCACTTCTGAACAGAAACATCGTCAGAAGCATCTTACCTGGGCTAAGGAGGAGAAGAACTGGACTGTTGCTCAGTGGTCAGAAGTCCTCTTTTCAGATGAAAGTCAATTTTGCATTTCATTTGGAAATCAAGGTCCCAGAGTCTGGAGGAAGAGAGGAGAGACACAGAATCCATGTTCTTGAAGTCCAGTGTGAAGTTTCCACAGTCAGTGATGGTTTGGGCTGCCATGTCATCTGCTGGTGTTGGTCCGCTGTGTTTTCTGAAGTCCACAGTCAACACAGACATCTACCGGGACATTTTAGAGCACTTCATGCTTCCTTCTGCTGACCAGCTTTATGGAGATGCTGATTTCATTTTCCAGCAGGACTTGGCACCTGCCCACACTGCCAAAGGTACCAAAAGTTGATTCAATGACCATGGTTGTTACTGTGCTTGATTGTCCAGTAAACTTGCCTGACCTGAAGCCCAGAGAGAATCTAGATGAGAGACACCAGACCCCAACAATGCAGATGACCTGAACCCCAGAGAGAATCTAGATGAGAGACACCAGACCCAACAATGCAGATGACCTGAACCCCATCGAGAACCTAGATGAGAGACACCAGACCCAAACAATGCAGATGACCCGAACCCCATCGAGAATCTAGACGAGAGACACCCAGACCCAACAATGCAGATGACCTGAAGCCCATCGAGAACCTAGATGAGAGACACCAGACCAAACAATGCAGATGACCTGAAGCCCATCGAGAATCTAGATGAGAGACACCAGACCCAACAATGCAGATGAGCTGATCAGAAAACTTCAGACCATGTGCACTCTCATAATGTCTATGGCTCAGAGCGGTTCGGTGTCACCAAAGAGCGTGGAGCGAGTAACCCAGTGAGACCAAACCAGCGAGAACTCAAGATCAGCCAGCTAAGACAAGAACTCAAATCTCTCAAGCGTCAAAATAAGTTGGCTGAGGAAGATGAGAAAACTGCCTGGTCAGAGCTCACAGAAATGATAACGAAAAGGCTCATCAATACTTAGGCGGGTGCAGAGCCATAGAGAGAGAGAGTTGGGACAACATCCGTTGACTCCAATGGACCGTTTTTTTATAGCAATGGCGGATCGTGGAGCCGCTCAATAGTTCCCGGAAGTTTGCGCTAATACTATCAACTCCATAGAGATAAAGCAGAAGAGACCGCTGTGCTGTGCTCTGCTGTACGAACTTTTAAAAGGGAAAACATTTGTAGAAACAAATTGTATATTATCAGCACAGCTAATCAATTGCCTTGTGCATTAAAACGGATCGTTATTAGATTATTCCCTCACTTAATTAGTAGATTTACTGGATGCTATTCATTCTCTACATGCAGTTGCATACATCGTTGTGTAATTAAGGCTTTTTAAACGTGATTTTTGCTGGTGGGGATGTAATAGACTTGGATTTATTGCAAAGGATGCTGATGGACCTACGTGAGAATGAAAAGTTTAAAATAGGGGAGGCGTTTTTAATTTTCAGAATTATGCTAGACTACTAAACCTGTACATTATTACTGTATTTTATACTTAACGTCTTAGCAACTACTGTGTTGAAGGAGCCACAGGACTAAAATGTGATGGAGCATCACATTACCCATTTCTCCTGTGTTTTTCTCCTTCTCTATCTTGCTCAGAACCAGAACCACCTGAAGACTCCCTGTAATGAGACATCACCCTCACAAGGAGTCTCTTCGCTGGGTTGGAAAGTCTCTCCCTGTTCTTTGTGAAAAGTGCCACTTCCCAAGTATGATTTCATCACATGTTGTTGGTGTAATCCATAGATTGCTCCTGCTGACTATATCCAAGCCTCTCATGGAGACTTCAGATGACCCAAGACTTGTGAGAGAATGACGCCAACCTTGAGAGGACTTCATATGAATAAACATACAACTAAACTGGCGTTGTAATGATCACATAATGTAACCATTGCTTTAATGTGTTCATTGTTTCAGACGTGCTGGAGTAGTCGACGTTATGTGTCAGGGCTTCACCGGTAGATCAGCGAACTCTTAATCTTGGTATGAAAGGACTGCAGCGCAAAAGGTCTATTAAGAGCATCACGGATGCCGCTGGAAAGGCCTCGCGAGGGCTGTGGATCCGGAAGGGAATCCGTGGCTGAGCGTGCCACTTGGACACAGGTCGGGGGCTGATCACCCTCGGCTGGGTCACCCGGGCGAGGGTGCATGATGATTAAGACTGAAGCGCCCAGTGACCCCGGGGTTCATCACTGAAGATGTGTCCAAGTACCATCAGAAGATGTTTTTCAAAGTAATAATACACATTTTATATATATTGAACAAAATATATTCATACAAAATATTAAAAACAAGAAATCAAAATGTCATATTAATAACAATTATAAAATAACCCCAGTAAAGTATCTGTAAATTCTGATCTGGGGTAAATGTGCTTAGTTGCAAAAAAAATGCATAATCCTATTATGAAGCCCATTAAAACTATAATAATTACATAGATATAATTAATTATAATTATCAAGTTACATTATTTCCATTACAGCTGAAATAGCTCTCCTTACTGTAATACAGAATTATTAATACTGTACTACAGTAGAAAGTTAGTGAATTAAAATCAATCATTGTATTGCAGTAAGTAGTGATATAATTATTAAATCAACAAATTAAAGACAGTACAGCTAATATTTCCATGATGTTCAGTATAAATACCTTTAAATGTAAATAATACGTCATTCTCCTTCACATTACAGTAATGAGAATTGGCAGGAAATGTACGCTTAATTAAAAATGCAATGCAATCTTCAATTAGGCTTCACGCATGATATAAGCTCTTCTTTCTGCGGATTTTCCTCACATGTGAGTTTGCTCAAGTTCCCTCTTGGTACAAATCAACTTCCTTATCAAGATGTCGTTTTTTAAATGACGTTTTATGCATCTTGCATGTAAATACAGATATTTCACCTTAAAATAATCAACGATGAACCTGTGAACGCATTGTTAAAGTGCGTCCTGATCTGTAACATGCACCTGCAGCAGAATGCAACAGTAACATGCGTGTCTCTTTCAAACTGCAGAGGGCGCAAATCACGCGCGACGAGTCATTCAGTCAAAGTCAAGGTCTCTAATGCACGCATGCAATCAGATCAATACGATCCGACAGATGCCCGCGCGCTGGCTGATTCATGAGCGTCTTACCGCGGGCAAGCAGAGGCTCCATTGTTCTCCTTGGTCCTTCACGTCCCTCATCTTCTGTACCTGTAGATCAGCTCCAGTGCGTGTAGTGCGTACTGCGTGCAGCGTCGCCGATCAGCGCAGATGATGTGCTAACATATCACAGTGCTCACTCATAAGGGCGCGTGTAGCTGCTGTGACGCAGTGGTGGGTAGCAGCACTTAAACTCCAGAGGGGGGGCATTATGTTATAGTGTCTCGAAATGTGTCAGGACTGGACCTCATGAGAGAGATTACATTTTCATTTCAGGCATTTTCAACAAATAACTAGGGGAAGTAGCCTACTATGCAGCACCAGTGCTCACGTTTGTCTGCATCTTAGTAACTTGGAGATTTTAAGTCAAAAGTCTAATTGCACAATTGCTTATATGAATATCGGTTCAAAACTATCTTAAAGGGATTGTTCACTCAAAACAACACATTTTGTCATTTACTCCCCCTCCTGGCTTATTTCTAATAAAATGTAAAAACATAAAAGATGTGTTTCTTCCATATGAGAGTTTCAGAAACGTGCTATGTTTCACAGAGGAAAGAAAGTCACAGAAGTTTGGACGATTGTGGTTTAGCAAATGCCAATTTTCACTATCATATTTGGTTTGCATCCTAGTGTAAATAGTAAAATGATTAGCATTTTTTATTTTATTCGGATGGCTAGATGGTCACACTTAGTCTGAGAAAAGTCTTGTGAGATTTACATGTGATATTCATGCAACGGTCAACTATTCAGTGAATAGATGTAACAAATAAATATTCTGCTGGCCGTAAACAGTGGTTTGAGATTTTTATACATTATCCTTTCCAAGTTCTCCATTTCATTACTATATTGCTTTATGTATAATTGCAAGATCCCATAGTTACAACTTACCCCTGTAGTGTGACAACATGCCCCGCTGTGAGGTAAGTATTTATTGAGCAGCTTTTTTCCTGGAAAAAAATGGTAAAAATGTTAAATCGGTTTTTTGCTAGACTTTAAGGTTTGTATCTATACAGAAAGTGACTTTCAAATATACAGTACTCTGAGAACTGGAGTAAAATTGTGCCAACAAGACCAGGTCTCCTCTTATAATAAGATGTCTCATATTAATACATTTACGCAATCTTCTTTGCAGTAATTCTGTCTGGTTTGTTCAGAAACAGTCTGAGACTCATGATCAGTGCAGTGGTTTCACATTATGAGCCAACAAAACTCCTGCTGCGTGTTCATATCTGCCATCAGCACTGCCATTGTCAGGCCTGCACTATGCCTCAACTTATGTATTATTTGGGTGAAGCCGATATAAAATAAATCTTGGACCATCTTTAAACTGTTTCTTACATCATCTAAAGTAACAGACTCCTGCTCATATACAGGATTTGGGCATTTAAATCAAACTTGTGTTTCAATTTAATAGCATTAGACCGCGCAATCAAACCAGTTATCATTTGCGCTCAAATGCAGCAGTCTTTATATATTGCTTTTTTTAAATGAGGAGTTATCTTTTCTTCTTTTTTAATAAATTTCACTTAATTTTATATTTTTGTTTTCTAATGCAATAAATGTGTATATTTTGTGGATTATCCAAATCCAAATATGGAGCACTGTATGTTTGGTCCAGTGCAATTTTTTCCAATATTAATATATTCTTACATTAATAATAATACATTACATAACATTAATACGGTATATAATTATACTAGCATTCAATTCCATTATATAGTACATCATTAATCACAATAGTGTATAATCACATATGCTATCATATAATGCAAGTGTCTTTTGGTTTCATAAATACGACGTTGTCGCCATCTAGTGTTCGCCATTGTGTAATACAGGCTTACAGCGGCTGATCTAATTAGTCAGTTATGAGGGCCTTTTCCTTAGAGGTCAGGTTTTTGAATCAAATAATGAACTGTAAATTAATATTATAGTTAGCCTATACACCGGAGCGCTAAATGAGCCGCTTATCACTGGACCACAGGGAGGCAGCAAACTATCAAAAAACATACAGGATTTCTCAAATCAATAGGATACTATCACACTCTTACCTTTTCAGCTTTATCTGTGCATGGCTAAAAACGTAAGAGTGGTATGACAGTATGTTCATACTGAATTCAGCCAAATCATTCCTCAGGAGAAGAATTAGAGCAGCACGAATAAATGTGCAGTACAGCGTTACTTCAGGACCAAGATTAAGAGCCAAATGGTGTAGTGTTTTATAACAGACATTTTATCAATCTGTTCAAAACTCTTGATAACGCATGACATCTTGATGGTAATTGCAAAATGGTCTGGTATTTACTTATGTGTATCATGATAGTGTACACAGTGTTTGCTTTTGGTAATAAGAGTGCTCATTTGAATTCATATATACGCCCATCAATGTTAAAGATTTGTGATACAAGACTCTATTATTATATGTATTCATGTTTTAGTTTACGTGTGTGTAACATATGCTACTGTGGCCCCAAAAAGGTACGTGAATGCAAGTCGTGCTTAAATTCATTTGCACTAGACAAACATCAAAGAAACTACCAATATCAGTTGAAGTATATTCAATTTTCTAAGCCATTTTCAAAATAAATTTTACCCAAATTTTCCAAGGTATTACAGAGAATATATGAAGTTACAATTTATTTAAAGGGGCAGTTTTTAATCTTTATATACAGTCCAAAAACGTATAAAATCAATTAACTAAAAGGATCACAGTATCCAACTTAATTAGACAGACCCTTTTTCTTTATCCAGTTCCCCCCCTCATAACGGGTCCCCCTTATCATACAAGATCAACCACACGGCTATGGACTTACATTTGACAATCAGAAATTGTCCAAATTAACTTTGAATCTCTTATTTTACAATCTGAAACAATTTTGTGCAACACTGAATGCTGAATAATTTAATTTGATGCAATAACCCCAATATATTAAGTGCCTTCTCGGTTCTAACTTTTGGGCTACTGTAAAATATAGTAGCCAGCTGCATTTTACCCCCCATCAAAAAAAAAAAATGAGTCGAATTAAATGTATATAAAACTACCCAAAAGTGGCTCTGGTCGATTTTCTTATTTGTTGCATTGCAGGACTACATTTTATTATGAAAATGTCCCGTATAGGCAACAAAATCCACATTGTGACTGGCGTTATCGATATAGCCCACCTCTGTAAGACAGGTAGTTTGAGAAAATGTTATATTTGGGTTCAGAATCAGCTTAGTTGGAGTCTTGTGTACTTCGCACGGGGTTTCACATTCTGTCATATTTATTGCAATTAAGCACACCACAATTACATTAACTTTACACATCAGCAGGCCTAACTCGCGTTTTTCTCTTGAGAAAACAGCCCATGAATTACAAATGAAAATGACTGGCTTGGTAATACGTGTAATGGCTTACGTTTTTATCTCTACAACAATGATAAATGATTTACGCAGGTGTGGTTAAAAACATACGTCCACAAAACTACGAACTATGATATTTACGAACAGACGACGCGACTCTAAAAGCAACATCAATATAAGCTTACATAAAAACCGAGCCCTGACAGACATGCGTCCGCCATCTTTGCTGTCACGGGAACTCTTTTTGGCGGCAAGCAGCTACTTCCGATTCAGTCACACCATTGCTATCGTCGTAACCACTGGAACCGGGTACCTACACGACTTGTATCTTATTTTTTTCAAACATCAAAATATTTAATATATGTAGCTATTTGAAGGAACTTACGAACGTCTAAGTACATTAAACAAACCGAATACGGTTTTCTATAGGTAGGCCTATTGTACATCAACGAGAAGAATCACAAATGAATAGGATAAATACAAGTATGTACAGTTCTTTCATACTTACAATAGGTTGACAGTTAGAACCTTAAAATGTCATTTGGAAAGGAAAACGGCTTGCATCTCTACTGGAGTCAAAGTTTTTCGACGCGTGCGTCCTGCGAACGACGCGACCAAAGATATAGGAATAAATAAACAAATAAGCACATAAATAAGAATAAAATAGATAAGTCACTCGTGAATTCTTGGACAACGAGCCATGCACGAGTTTGTCTAACTGTGGGGGTAAAGCTTTGTAGTAGCCGATTGTCCTTGGAGCAGTTTTTCTCGCATTCCCTCGGCGTCAACATTTCAGATTTTAATGGAGACGATGTCTCGGAAACCGGCGTGGCAGATGGCGAAATCCTCCTCCGCTTGGCTTGCTCAAAAATCCCAGAATCGCTCGAATCGATCGACTTAATTGAGGACGGGGTTTCTATCCAGCTGGATTCAGACAAGTCTTTGGGTTTGGACTCATCCACGCCGCCTAGCGGTGACCTCTCTGGCGCGATTGCGTCTCCGTCCTCGAGGCCAGGGACCAGGTAACTGGAGGAGGTTCTGCTCCCCACGGAGTTGGATGGCCAGCAAGACAGGACAGAGCTGGACTTGCTGCAATATTGCGGTGGCGTGCGGGGACCCCACCCCGGCGGCTCGCCGTAATACCCCAGGGGTCTGTTAGAGCACCCCGCGCCGGGCAAGGGCAGCGCTTTAACTCCAGCAGCTGCATACGACAGAAGGGTTGCCGCGTTACCGGCGAAATCGGCAGCCGCGGCAGCGTCGTATGCCGAGGCGGCAAAGTCCAGTCGGTTGTTGGCAGGGGTGACAAACCATCGCTGCGGGGAGGCCACCGTGGTGTCCTCGGTTTGTTGCGGGGAGAGCAAGCTGTTACTAAGTGGGACGCTGCGGTCCGTGCCAGGAGCGCCTCCGACGCCAGGGTGAAAGCGGGACTTGGCATATGAGCTGACAAATTGGTCCTGCAGGAAAGAACCAGCCATGGCATATCTTGCGCCAGGCATGAGCTGAGAGCGCGGAGAGTCACCCGGGGACGGCGTCAGCCGATCGATGTCGCACCCTGTGTAGACACTGGAGAAAGATGATGGACAAACACGTTAATGTTGCATATGAGAAGCGTAGCTAACCGTAAATAAATGTGCTCGAGCGCAAACCATTTTTCCATTCTGTGCGTAATTGCGCGAATAAACAAATTAGCACTGCGCACGGTCAATCCATATGCATCTGATTATAATTATTCAAAAATAGTATAAACTGTTTTTTCTCTCAACTTTTCGAAATAAATATTGCTGGTGAAAACGCACAGTACGCGATAAAGCCATAAGATGCGTTGAAGGCAAATTAAGATTTTAGTCTAGAGATTTGCCAAAGCCAGACCAAAGCACAAAAAACACGCAAATGGTTATTAATACATCTGCCAATTCAGTCAAAAATCTTTGTGCGATTTGACACTTCAAGCAGCATTCTTTCATGCAGATGCACTGATTTGAATGAAGATAAATAAAAAAACACATGATTCTTAGTTCTTGCAAGAGTGCTAACCTGCCAGAGTTGTGTGATCTTTATTTCGAGAAATATAAATGCGCACGCACATTGTCTATACGGTGTATATTTTGGTTAAGCCCATAAAACTAAAATGTAGCCTACTTCATGTAGCGCCAATTTTTTTTTTTCACTCAAATTAATAGTATGTAATAGGATTAACCCTGACTAATTTTTATAGGTGAGACAGGATAAAAAAAGGTCACCATTTCAACAAGAAAAATCCAAACTTACGTGTCATAATTGTCACGGAATCCCTTTGCAAATGGATTGTGGTCGATTTTTAGCTGCGTGATCTATAAATGACAGAAAATTAAAACACTTAAAAACGTTTTACATCATAAAATCAATCGAATTTTCGTGAATCAATCTTCTTTCTTACATCAGTATTTTGATATGCGGTGACCGCAATAAACTGCGTCTCCGGGAATGTGAACGTCTGCACGCGCCCGGGTTGGCTCGTGTCCTCGGTTCCGTCCTCGTTAACCTGCACCACATGCAGTCGAGGCTGGAATTTATGCAGCGACTGCAGCACGACCATCTGCAGGAATTCAAGCGAAAAAACGAGTCAGAGAACATGTCCTCACGCGTCTTTACGCCGCCGTGGTTCCACTTCGAACAGCAACATTAAACAGCTACATTTGACCAACAGCGTGGTCAGCTTATTTAAATGTAATTCTCGGTTACATAAATCACCTGGTTTAACTAAAGTAATTAAAAAATATAATTGTATTATGGCTGGGGGGAAAATGTTTCCACGTGGTTACAACAATGACTGTAGCTTATTTTCACTTAATT
>QVTF01013393.1:0-5000 GCA_003573665.1 Oxygymnocypris stewartii
GCAATAGAGCACACTGCACAGAGCCTGTATCCCATAATGCACTCTCCTTATCATATTCTGTTTATAGCGTGACAAATAATCCGAATATCACGGTGCTGCCCCTGCAGTTAGGGGTGACAGGTGACCTGTTTTGATGTCACTGAAAGGGGAGGAGTTTGCTGGGAAACACGTCACATGATTGACAGGAGGACAGACGCATGAGTGAAGGACGTGAGACGCTGAGATACTAACGTGAGCCGTGTGGCAGAGATGCCGGAGTGAATATAGAGTCGCTGTCTGTCGGGAAGCAGAGAGAAACACAAGAGAAGGTGACAGACTGATCTCACTGACTCAACCAATGGAGGGAGTGTAGGGCGGGGCTATCTGTGTGGCTGACCAATGACAGGGTGTGTGTGTGTGTGTGTGTCTCTTTAAGTGTGTGTCTCTGTAAGTGTGTGTGTGTGTCTCCGTAAGTGTGTGTGTGTGTGTGGTCTCTGTAAGTGTGTGTGTCTCTGTAAGTGTGTGTGTGTAAGTGTGTGTGTGTGTGTCTCTGTAGGTGTGTGTGTGTGTGTGTGAGAGAGAGAGTGTGTGTGTCTCTGTAAGTGTGTGTGTGTGTGAGAGTGTGTGCGTCTCTGTGTGTGTGTGTATGTGAGAGTGTGTGTGTCTCTGTGTGTGTGTGTGTGTGTGTGTGTGTGTGTGAGTGTCTGTGTGTGTGTGTGTGTGTGTGTCTCTGTAAGTGTGTGTGAGTGTCTGTCTGTGTGTGTGTGTGTCTCTGTAAGTGTGTGTGTGTGTCTCTGTGTGTGTGTGTGTGTGTGAGTGTGTCTGTGTGTGTGAGTGTGTCTCTGTCTGTGTGTGTGTCTCTGTGTGTCTCTGTGTGTGTGTGTGTGTGTGTGTGAGTGTGTGTGTGTGTGTGTGTGTGAGTGTGTGTGTGTCTGTGTGTGTGTGTGTGTGTCTCTGTGTGTGTGTGTGTGAGAGTGTGTGTGTGTCTCTGTGTATGTGTCTCTGTAAGTGTGTGTGAGTGAGTCGTACTGGAGTGGAAGGGGCTGCAGGGCGGCTGTGGAGAGTCGAACACGCTGCAGATCTCGGTGGAGCTGGATGTGGTGGAGGCGGGTGGAGGGGTCAGTGGAGTGCGGGGAGAGTTTGGAGCTGAAGCGGCGCTGCTCTCCGTCTCGCTGTCTGGGATGCGGCTGTAGCTGATCTTCCGCGGCTCGTTCTGCAGCGGCGTCGGGTGCCGCATGGTTCCCGGGCGGACGGTAGATGGGCGAACACCTGGAGACTTCAGAGGACAGCTGTACTTCTTTGACTGTGAGGAGAAGACAACATGAGAAGAGATGCGACAATCCATCCGTCTGTGATATACATACATATACATGATACAGGGCAGTCGGGGCATAATGGTTAGAGAGTCGTGACCCAAAGGTTGTGAGTTCGAGTCTCGGGCCGGCAGGAATTGTGGGGGGGCTCTATTCACCTTCAATACCACGACGAGGTGCCCTTTAGCAAGGCACTGAACCCGGCTCCCTGGCTGCCCACTGCTGTGTGTGTGTGTTCACTGCTGTGTGTGTGTGTTCACGGTGTGTGTGTGTGTGTGTGTGTGTGTGTTCACTGCTGTGTGTGTGTGTTCACGGTGTGTGTGTGTGTGTGTGTGTTCACTGCTGTGTGTGTGTGTGTGTGTGTGTGTGTGTTCACTGCTCCGGGTGTGTGTATGTTCACGGTGTGTGTGTTCACTGCTGTGTGTGTGTGTTCATGGTGTGTGTGTGTTCTCACTGCTGTGTGTGTTCATGGTGTGTGTGTGTGTGTTCATGGTGTGTGTGTGTGTGTCACTGCTGTGTGTGTGTTCACTGCTGTGTGTGTGTGTTCATGGTGTGTGTGTGTGTGTGTTCACTGCTGTGTGTGTGTTCATGGTGTGTGTGTGCTCACTGCTGTGTGTGTTCACTGCTGTGTGTGTGTGTGTGTGTGTTCACTGCTGTGTGTGTGTGTTCATGGTGTGTGTGTGTGTTCACTGCTGTGTGTGTGTTCATGGTGTGTGTTCACTGCTGTGTGTGTGTTGTTGGTGTGTGTGTTCACTGCTGTGTGTGTGTGTGTGTGTTCATGGTCTGTGTGTACTGCTGTGTGTGTGTGTGTGTGTGTGTGTGTGTTCATGGTGTGTGGGTGTGTTCATGGTGTGTTTGTGTTCACGGTGTGTGTGTGTGTGTGTGTGTGTGTGTGTGTTGTGTGTGTATTTATGCTCTGTGTGTGTGTGTGTGTATTTATGCTCTGTGTGTGTGTTTACTGCTCCGGGTGTGTGTGTGTGTTCATGCTGTGTGTGTGTGTGTGTGTGTGTGTGTGTGTTTCTGCTCCGGGTGTGTGTTCACTAGGATGGGTTAAATGCAAAGCACAAATTCTTTGAGTCACCGTACTTGGCCCATGTCATGTCACATCACTTCATTTATATATATAGCATATATCAGTGTTAACATCTTAATTAACATAAGTTAAAATATTACCAATAAAAAAAGAAAAAGATTTAAATCAATTTATTACTATAATTGTCATTTTTATTTTTTTTAAATCAGAAATCTCATGATCTTGGAAAAACACAGTATAGAAGTATTTTTTTTTTAAATATGATTTCTTGGCATGTTACATTTAAAAAAAAAATTTTTTACCAGGAATATATTTTTTCTAGTTATGTCAAGTGCTACAACATTTTATTGATATAAATTACTATTTGGGAGTAAAAATAAAATATTTTAAAAAATCCTAATAACTGTGAACAACTAGAAAAATCATGTTAATTCAATGGTAATGAAAAGTTGAAATTCTGAAGAACATTAATTGTTTTAAATTACTGGAATTTTATTATTAATATATAGATAAGTCAAAGCATTTGAAGGGCTCTGTTCCGCCAGCGAGATGTTTTGGGCTTTTTCACTGTTACACAAGTGAACTCGTGCTTAGTTTGTAAATCAGCACTGTTCTGTTCACATCCCTAAATACTCTAGGGTTTAACACCGAGATCAGCCGGCTCTCGTGTGTGAGTGAGTGTGTGTGTGTGTGTGTGTGTGTGTGTGTGTGTGTGAGTGAGAGAGAGAGAGAGAGAGAGAGAGCGTGAGTGCGAGAGAGAGAGAGAGAGAAGAGTGTGTGTGTGTGTGTGTGTGTGTGTGTGAGAGAGAGAGAGAGAGAGAGAGAGAGAGTGAGTGCGTGTGTGAGAGAGAGAGAGAGAGAGTGCGTGCGTGCGTGTGTCTGAGTGTGTGTGTGTGCGTGCGAGCGTGTGTGCGCGTGTGTGTGTGCATGCGTGTGTGTGTGCATCTGAGTGTGTGTGAGCGTGTGTGTGTGCGTGCATTTGTGTGTCTGAGTGTGTGTGTGTGTGTCTGAGTGTGTGTATGCGTGTGTGCATGCGTGTGCGTGCGAGCGTGTGTGCGCGTGTGCATGCATATGTGCGTGTGCCTGTGTGTGCGAGTGTGTGTGTGTGTGTGTGCGTGCATGCGAGCGTGTGTGTGTGCGAGCGTGTGTGTGCGTGCGTGCGTGCGTCTGAGTGTGTACGCGTGTGTGTGTGCGTGCGTGTGTGTGTGTGCGTGCGTGTGTCTGTGTGTGTGTGTGTGCGTGCGTGTGTGTGTGCATGCGTGCGTGCGTCTCTGTGTGTGTGTGCGCGTGTGTGTGGTGTGTGTGTGTGTGTGTGCGTGCGTGCGTGTGTGCGTGTGTGTGTGTGTGTGCGTGCGTGCGTGTGTCTGTGTGTGTGTGTGTGTGCGTGCGTGTGTGTGTGTGCATGCGTGCGTGCGTGTGTCTCTGTGTGTGTGTGCGCGTGTGTGTGGTGTGTGTGTGTGTGTGCGTGCGTGCGTGTGTGCGTGTGTGTGGTGTGTGCGTGCGTGCGTGCGTGCGGCAGACTTACGAATCGAGGCAGCGTGCGAGCGTTACGCGGCTCGATCTCCAGAGATTTGTTGAACAGATAGTCGGCGAACTCCTTCTCCGTCATGTCCTGCATCGGGTTCAGGTTCTCAAAGAACTTCTGCAGCAGTCGTTTCAGGATTCAGATGGATAGAACATGTCACGTTTGATCAATTGAATGGGTCCTTGATGATGCATTAATTAGTAGTGTAATTAATGATAAGAATTAATTAGAGGTGTTTCTGACCCGTATGTCGTTTTCCACTCGTAAGCAGTACGGCTGGTTCTGGTACTGCTGGATTTCTCCGGTTATTTCCGCCACTTTCCGCCGTTTGCTGAAGTTGATCAGTTCCTTGCCGTGTCTCTTCAAGAAGTCTGGATTTCCCTCCTCGGTTTTCAGGATATTTGTTAAATAAATCCCTAAAATGAGCAGATTATTATCTCACGATTCAGACAAATTATTATTTTTTATTATTATTGTGTTTATATCTAATTTTCTTGCTTATAAGAACTGTGAGAAAGTCTGAATTGTAAGATTTAAAAAAAAAAATTATTAATAAAAAAATGAATTCTGAGGAGAAAAGTGAGAATCGTGAGATATAATTTTTTATAATTTTGAGAATAAAAGTGAGAATTGCAAAATAAAAACAAATGTGTGATGCAAGCTTAGAATTACTAGACTAGATATAAACAGAATTTCAATATGAATTCATAATTTTGAGGGAAAAAGTGCAAGATATAAACTTAAAATTGCGAGATATAAATTTGTAATTTTGAAATAAAAAAGGCAGAATTGGGATTTAAACTTAGAAAATTATTTTGAAAAAGAAGAAGTCCATCTTGCGAAATGTAAACCATAAAAACGTAGTGTCCGTGACGTCACCCGTCGTGAAGCTCAAAGTGGGCGGAGCCGGATATTGACATCTTGGAAGCGCGTCACCCCCGGATAATCAAAAATGGGCAAAGAGGGAGGGGCTGTTTACTGAAACCACGCCCACCTAGCACGACAGCGGTGGCGACTGCGACAATCCACCCGTCACTCAAGTGGCCACGCCCTTAATTATGCAGAACTTTAAGACTTAATATAATTTAAACGGATGATTCATAACCCCCCCTGGGCTAAATTAGCGATATAGACCAAAACCACCTTTTGT
>QVTF01013393.1:12500-15508 GCA_003573665.1 Oxygymnocypris stewartii
TAAGTGGTATGGGTAGGTTAGGACGGTTAAGTGGTGTGGGTAGGTTGGGATTGGTTAGGTATGGTATGTTAGGGAACGGTTAAGTGGCATGGGTAAGTTTAAGGGTGGGTTAAGTACAACAGTGTAATTATAATTGTAATTACACGCAGGTATTTTTACAATATAAAAACATGTATGTACACAATAAGTGCATTGTACTAGATAATTAATTTAAATGCAAGTACATAGTAGTCAAGGCCACTTAATATAAATGGGACCATGTTATTTGTGTAGGCTATATTACTTTTTTTATTTAATTAGAAGTAGTTTAACAGCGTCCCCTACAGATTAAAACTCGTTACCGAGCGGTCGTTAGCACCCGGGGGAGGCTATTACTGATTATGATCCATAACACTCAATATAATCATGATTCAGACCAAAAACTGTGCTTCAAGAACGAGCCACACTGCTGATCTAATCACACCCTGAGCACATGTGAGAATATCGGTGACACATATTTTACATATCGGACCGATATTTACATTTAAAGCATTATCGTCCGATACCGGGTGCATCTCTAAAAGCAACGAATAGGCCATTAGCAGTCTGACCTCTCGTGAGCAGATCCAGCAGCTCCTGAGGTTTACAGAACGACCGGTACGTGGTCAGAAACGTCCTGACGAAATTAGGATCTGGAAAAAAAAAAAGAGTTTAACAAAAACCACTTGATTATCAAACGATTACCTTGGATCCAATGACTGTGCAAATCAAACATAGCCCTGCAGAAGGTGAAAAAATACTCATTTCCAAATTTAAAAGTCAGCTTGTATATTAAAACAATAAAGCAAACTAAAAAAACACAGAGTCCAGAGAGCAGGGTTATTATAGTGAAGTAAAACCACTAAAACTAAAACTATACATTTTTTTGCAACTTGAAATAAAATAAATGTCAACTAAACTTAAAAACAGATTTTATGTACTGAAAGAAAACAAATAAAAACTCACAGACAAATTAAACAGCACATGACAAAAACGTAAAAATTAACAGGAAAGCAGATAATATATTAATATTCTTAACATTACTATTATTAGTATTTCAGTGACGCAAAAATAATTTTGGTGCTTAAATGTGATGAAAATTATGTAAATTAAGTTTTTTGAAATATTAAGGTTTTTCTTTTCATGTTGGAAAAAAAAATTCCCATGATTTTCCTATATTTTCAGCCATAAAGCTGTTTTCAGATTGCTCTCATTGAGTTCAAACATATAATCAATCACTCGATACTCAGCGTTTTCACACAGTGAGTGTGTGTGTGTGAGTGCGTGCGTGCGTGTAGGAGCGTGTGTGTGTGTGTGTGTGTGCATGAGTGAGTGAGTGTAAGAGTGTGTGTGTGTCTGATTGAGTGAGTGTAAGAGTGTGTGTGTGTGTGTTCATACAGAGCAGAGCATGATGGATCTGTTCTGTTCTGACCGATGCAAACAATAGAAGCTCAACTCCAAACAATCAGCGTGGAATTATTCTAGCCAGGAAACAGACACTCGGCTCTGACGCACAAGACACACACACACACACACACTTAAAATAGATCCAGGACTGCTAGATTCTGGAACAGATAACTCTCTCTCTCTCTCACACATAAACTCATTAACGTGAGGGTCACTCACTAACGATCATTAACCCTCATCCACACCCTAAACGATCCACAGCGCAGTGTGTAACACAGGACACACCTTTTTCCCCTTCACACACACACACACACACACACACACACACCACACACACACACGCACACGCACACACGCACACACACCACACACCCACACACGTCTGTTTCCTGTGCCTTGTTAGAACCCGCGGCTGCTGGAGCGTCCCGTGGAAAGCGGCTCTATATTTACCCCCCGACCCTCAGCGGGAGGAAGTGTACTCGAGCAAGAGAACTCCTATCAGAGGAATGCAGAGAGACACCAGGACATCACTCTTCACACCACAACACACAACCAACACAACACACCCACACACACACACACAGTCGAGCTGATGTTGGGACCAATAAACATTTCTATGGCAATTAAAATATTTACCCCTCATTACCATAATGCTATAAAAAGTCATTATTACCATTATAATAGTCATTTTTAGCTTTTTTGGTGTAAACATTAGTGTAACACAATTAATAGAATATAATTAAAAATAAATCAGCATAATATATATACATATATACACACGCACACACACAGAGAGTTTATAAGGACCCGCTGGTATATTAATAGACTAAATAACATTCGTTACTGTTCTGAGATTATTAGTTCTGTCTTTATAAGCTGGAGTGATTTAGGTTGAGTTGCTCAGCTGTTCAAAGAATTTATCCTAACCACACACACACACAAACAAACACTCACTCTCACACAAACACACATGCAGGCACGCGCACACACGAAAACACACACACGCACACACACACACTCTTTCTCTCTCACACACACACACACACACACACACACACACACACAAACACAGACTCAAACACACACCACACACCACCACACCACACACACACCCACTCAAACACACACACACACACTCTTTCTCTCTCTCACACACACACACACCACACACACACGAGACTCAAACACACACACACACACACACCGAGACTCAACACACACACACACACACACACACCACACACACACACACACACAAACAGAGACTCAAACACACACACACACACTCTTTCTCTCTCACCACACACACACCCACACACACACCCACACACACACACACCACACACACACCACACACACACACACACACACACACACACACACACTCACAGGAAGGACACTGCACAGATTACACAGCTGAACTTGTTCTATAACAGCGCTTGTTTTTCTCTCTTATCAGCTGTAGTTGTTACATCGGCACTAAAACAAAGCAGTCACCGCGCTGTGATCTGTGACGTGAAGCAGACGCGGAGGAACGAGATCTTCAGGGCTCTGCGCTCACGGTGACCGGAGCTTGTGAAATA
>QVTF01013396.1:0-11710 GCA_003573665.1 Oxygymnocypris stewartii
GTGTGTGGTGTGTGTGTGGTGTGGAGATGACCACTCCACAGCAGCTGTCTGTCCAGCTTGCAGGGGCATCGGCACACCAAAGCCCCTCTCCCCTGGGGCAAGACTCGCGGGGCAGGGGTCTAAGACCTCTACAGAGAGAGCACAAGAGCGACAGAATGCAGGAAGGCCCAGAGAAAAACAGTGAAGGAAGAGACCCCCTCACCTTCAGGACCCCTGTTTGTCCCGGAGCGAGCGATGCGTAAGAGAGGATTCCTGAAGAGCTCACAACAGGTGCACAGTGGAGAAACGCTGGGAGAAAGACAAATAGAGAGAGAGAGTTAGAGGGATACAAAAAGACACACATAAGTCCAGTGTGACCTAAAAGAACAGACTCCACACCTGCTGTCAACAGCTGCAATCAAATATTAAATATGAAACGTGCAGAAACATTGTTCACAAATCAGTATATGAGAGTGATTTGTGAAGATCATGTGACACTGAAGATGGAAATACAGCTGTTTATCACAAGAGTAAATTATATTTTAAAGTATAATAAATAGAAAACAGTTCTTTTTAAATTGTAATAATATTTCACAATGTTACTGTTTTTATCAAATACATTTGTATAATGTATATATATAATATTTTTTTATTAAAAAATAACTTCAATATAATTATTTACAATATTTATTTAAAAAAAATATGATGACAAATTAAATATACACAACATTTACTAATATTTGTTTTATATTAAACCGTTTATTATTATTAATATACATTTTTATATTTCTTACAATAAAATATAATATAAATCATAATACATTTGATCAAATATTAAAGTATATAAATCCATTTAATATATTTATACACTTATATTAAACATTTCCTAAATCAACTCTTTATATTACATTAGATGTATTATTATAATGTGCTTGTAATTTCAATGAAATAACATATTTATACATTATTTAAATAAAAAATCGTAAGAAAATATATATATATATTTTTTTTATAAAAAGTCCATAGGTGATATATATAAATATCGATTATATACATATAATTTATGTGTATGTGTATATATATATATATATATATATATAAACGTTTAATTGTTTAACAATACAATTATATAAACAATCAATTAAAATATAGATGCATGATTTCATAAAAACATTCGTTAAGCTCATAGAAATAAAATGAGCTGAAACGGATTAAAAGCGGAGAGATTGATTGGCCTGGTCGATATTCATCATCACTAAACAATAGTAAGGAACACGGGGGCTGGGTTTGGACAGTTATTGAGTTGTTTGGTTTAAAGGTGATCATAAGCGTCACTGATCTAGAGTCGGTCTGATGCTGAGCAGGGACGGATGAGATGTCGACCGCTGACTCCGGATCAGTGCGTGCGTGCAAAACAAGTCCTTTTGTGATGAAGCTCTTCCCACGAGCGTCACCCTTACCACCGACACACTCAACACCTGCCAGCGGCTTTGTCTTAAGCGCTGGTCTTAGTTACTCTGTGGCTTTGTTGAGGGTGTGACGCTGATATTCAACACTCGAGTTTGTTACAGAAGTGTGTTGGGGAGCGTGATTACTGTACCTGTGGCTCTTGTAACCTACAATCAACGCGCTGTGTGTTTCATTCAGTGTGACACTCGAGAGCTTCAGCGTGTTCCCATATAAATGAACACGAGTGCATGCGACGCACCCCAAACACACACACCTGTGTTGTCAGCGTTGTTTGGAAATGAGCAATCATCTTGCAACAGATTGTTTGGGCTTGTCTGGAAGATAGTGCGCATGACAAAGGCTCATAGAGAGCTTGTGTCCTCAGGGAACGTGTGTGTGTGTGTGTGTGTGTGTGTGAGGGGGTGATGGAGGTATAGAGCACGGGGTTATAGTTACAGCCCCTCCTCCTCTTTTACCCCTTTGTGGGCCCTTCTGAGGAGGTTATAAGGAGAAGAAAAGGAGGATGGGGGATGTGTGAGCCCTAAACACAGGTGCCTTGCATCTGTTCATCCTCAGGGCAGATGCTGCATCAGAGAGAGACCAGACAGAGACAGAGAGTTTGGACACACCCTCATTCTTCATTATTACAGGTTTCACCCTTTAGAGTAACAGTAAGTCAGCAAAACTATGGAGAAAACATATGGAATCAGACATAAACGAATAAAACGCTTTATTTCTGCTCATTCGACTGCATGAGGTGCATCCTGGGATGATTTCAAACACTTCTAAACAATCCCAAAAACAGAGCTTTCAACGGTGACTCCATAGAAGAGACATTTTGTTCTCTAAAGAACCTTTCAGGAACAGTTAAGCACCATTTGTTTCTAAGTGTGAAGAACTTGTTACTATTCTAAAGAACGCTTTTCTTCTATAGAACGTTTTGTGCAGCAGAAAGTGTGAAGAACGTTATAACATCTGCGATGAAACTTCTTCCACTATTAAAAACCTTTTATGGAATGGAAGGTTTCACTCTTGAAAACAAAGGTGATGCTATAGAAGAACCGTTTATGGTTTCCTCAAAGGACCTTTCGGTGATTAGTTCTTAAAAGAACAATTGTTTGATTATCTTGAGATCTGTTATAAAGAACCTTTCTTGGAATGGAAAGATTGCATTGAAGTTAAAGGTTCTTCATGAAAGCATCAATGCCAATAAAGAACCTTTATTTTATGAGTGAAGGAGGAACATTAGCATCGACTGTGCTTTTCTTTCGGTTAAATTAAGTTTATGCACAATGCTGTGACCCCCAAAATATATTTGACATAAGTTACACGTCATGCCTGATTATTACTGTATTAGAGAATAACAAAATATGTCTTTAAAGGATCTTTTCTCTTCGCTAACGTTCCCTTGTCTTCTTGTTTTGTTTTGCTTATGTCTTTGAATAAGCTGGTGTTTTATTGAGTTTTAGTGTGAAGTCAGTTCTCCTCAAGATCACACAGGTGTCTGAGCAGAATAGGTGGAGTTCATCACATTAATCAGCAACTAAAATAGTTTTAATAACCAAGTTTAATAATATTTTATAGTTTAAAAACATTTTTGAACGAATACAAATATTTTGCCAAGTATATTATTTTATATAATTTTTTTATGTATACGCATGTCTCATAATGGCCAAAAAATGTACAAATTAATTGGTATGGTATGCTATTTAACTTAATAAAAAAACTAAAGTGAATATTTAAAAAGTGCATGGTCTCATATTGGCCAGATTAATCTGACTTGCATGCTATTTTAAAGTATGCATGTGCTTTTTTTAAATAAACACCACTTTGTTTGATATGTTCTTATCTAGTGCGATGACATGCAGACATCTTCAATGCAGGTGTCTCTTTGAGGCCACTGTATCTGTCTACAAAAGCAATTTATCAATAAGCCGTGAGCTAAAGCGGTATTTGCAATCATTATTAACACACAGTGTGAGGTGAGACTAATAGTTAGTGGAACTACAAGATAGATATAATTCATATAAAACACAGAATCATCACGTGGGATGAAGGCGCACTGCATCGACATCTTTAGCGAGGGGCGCGTGGTGTCAAAAATGCCTATGACTTGTTCAAATCAATATGTTGAGAGAGAGAGAGAGAGAGGTCGATGTGTTGTTGTGTTGGGTGGCGTTGGGCATAGTCCCCTGGAGCCCCTCGGAGCAGATGTGTTTTGATATGCGCCGGCACGCGACAAGCGTCAGCTCCCAAACGTCCACGCCTGTCTCCTACGCTCGCGCACTCCCACAAACAGACGCAAATAAGAGGATCCCCGCGTAATTACTGAATGATTGTATCCCCGCGGGAGGCCCCAGAGAGAAGCTCAATGAAGCCACGACCATCATGTCCATGGCAACGGCGCATGACAATGAGCCTCGTGGTCAGAGCCGGGCGCGCGTGGATTGTCGGGGCAGCTGGTCAAAGTAATATGATCAGACCACAGGTAGCCCGATGAACGCGCTTTGTGTAGCCTATCTGAGCAGAACCATACAATAAACATGCGACTAAAACACTATTTCTGATTCCAGGGTGCCGTCTTAATTACCCCTGCTGGGAAAAGAAAACAAACAAACAATAGAAACCATTAGAATCTCCGCCCTCCTTTGTTACTGTTGCTATGTCCGACAAACCACGCTGCTCTCACACTTCATGTTCTCACACAGTGAACAATACATCCCAGAGCAAAGAGAAAACTGACAGCATGCCGCCAGACAAGACAGAGCAGGTCACTTCTGATATGAAACAAGGATCTCAGCTTCTCAAATAAAAAAAAGAATTTCAAACAATAATATCTTTTTGTGGCTCTTTAATATGACAGATCGCTGTATTCAACCGGCACCGAACCGATCATCTTTTCATATTTCTACTTAAAGCATGCACAAAATAAACACCAATGAACGTATTATTTCACCCCTGGAAGCTGAAGTTAATACTCTCCTGTGATTTGTCGGGCAAGATGGCGGATTCGTCCTGATTGGTCAGATCACCTGTCAATCAAGCTCTTTGGAATAGTCAAGTACACACATTACAAACATCAACTTTTAACATCAAGACCATTAAAAATGGTTTCCTGTATTGTGTTTAGGACATGTTCCATTAGGATTTAGCCTAGTGGTTTTAACAAGCCACTAATGGTCCATACAGTTCCATTAAAACCCGTACAATTCCTGTTATAACCAGTAAAACCATTACGAATGCTCTATTGTTTTGTTTTTTAAGCAGGGAAGGCTTAAAGTCTAAACAAAAAGTTGGGTGTGTATTACCAAAAGTGTTTTTGCTTTTCTTTAAAAATAAAATAACATACAAATAGCCTATATATTTCGATGGGTTTCAGTAATGATAACGTTTTAAAAACGAACTAATCAACGATTAGTCGAGTTTTTATGTTTTATCTATTTTCAAATACATTAAAAACAACAAGGGACAACAAAAACACAATTAACCATGTAGGCTAGCAGTAAACAAATACACTGAAGGGTTTGATTTTCATCACCAAAAAATAATAATATTAGTCGCGTTTGCTTGAAGGGGTAACCATAACAACAACGAGCCAATCAGTTTCGCGATAGTCGATACAATTGGACAACTATTATATCACAACTACAACAGCGTCGTGTGCTAATGGCGTCAATTTCATTGCGCTAATCAATTACGTTTAATGCACATTTCACAATTGAGATCCACTTAAAAAGAATCAACCCCCTCCCCAAAAGTGATCAGATGTGCGCGCATCTTCTCTCTCTCTAACAAGTTACCTTCTCCAACCTCGAGCCGCGTTTTATAAAGCGGTGGCGTATCAAATCAGATTCTCCAACCCCTTCGCCGATCGATAGGTCGCAAACAACATTATAGCCCCTAATTGTGATTCCCCACACGACTTCATATGACGATCCCGTGTGATGCGAGCCCAGCTTAGGTTCCCACGGCCGCCCATGTGCTGTCTAACTCCGCTGGGACCGCAACACTTCTGGCTTCGCTGCGCATCTGGCCCCTGCGGGCCCATACCGTTTACAGGTTCTTAAACATGCTTCTAGGTCAGTTTAGACGCAGGCAGTGCGCACACATACACACACGGGCCGAGGGAGGGAAGGAGACAGGCGTTTAGTCAGTGGCAGATGGTATGTAAGGGTCTGGTCGCGTCTGAAGGCGTACCGTAGACCCCCTCAGCGACTGTCCCCCGAGGGCTTCACAATCAATGAAAAACGAAAGCGCAAAGAAAGGCAAGAACAAGAAGCGATCGAGTCCCCTGACGTGATGGTAGCTGAGGGGCTTGAGTTACTGCAGTCTCCAACACTTCGACTGTTAACTCAAAACAACCGGACCAAAGTTGTGGCTCAACAACACGTTTTTGTGCACTGTAAAAAACAACACTAAACACTACAGTAAAACATGGCCTATAAAATACAATGGATGTATAAACTATCGTATAGGCCTACAACTGCATGAAGAAATTACTCAAAACAGCACATAAAATGCCAACAATAATATACAAAAATAAAATACATAACCTAAAATTATAAATAAAAAGTATGTTTTCTGAGGGGGAAAATGCATATTGTTGAGCTTTATTAAAAATATCTGCATTGGTGTTTTATATTGCATAACCAGATCAAAGTTGCGGCTCAACAACTCATTTAGCCTTGCACTGTAAAAAGCATAAAAGTGTATAAAGGAAGAGAAGCAAAAAAAAAACCTGAAAGCAACTATGCAAACTGCAGTAAAACATATATAGGCTATTTAAAGAAAAAGTCGTCGGCTATACAACTATGAACAACATTACAACTACTAAGAAAACAAAAATGCTCAACACATGAAAATTACAAAAATTATACATAAAAAGTATGAATCACACGTATTCATGAGAGACAAAATATTGCATTTGTAGAGCTTTCTTAAAAATATCTGCACTGATGTGTTTTATGTTGCATTATTGGTTGTCTAATCATGTTTACTGCATTATGGCAGTGTTGTATTGGCATCTTTATGGGTCACACTTTGTATGTTATTTGCTGGTGACACCAATTCAATAACCTTTAAGTCATCAGGTGACAGTACCATTTGTGTTGTCATCAGTTTTACCGTTACAAATAAATGCAAAAATGTAAATATAAGATTGGCTTGGTATTTTATTTATTAAATCGTTAATGGCATGTGCAATTATTAAAATATGCTATATAGCCTACATTCAGAACATTATTTTACAAAGATTTACGGGTAACAGTTTTTTTTTAATAATACAATTTAACAGTAAGACAAAAAACTTATCTAGTTAGGCTACTATAAATATATGTGATGGGGGGTCAAATCATACACAGGGAGTAAACACAGAAAAAGAGGAATAGTATTTTCCCAGCTCATTCCCACTGTCCCACCCCTGCCCCCTGCGACCAGCAAAGTTCACTAGGAATACATTTTATTCACTCTATGATGTCAGAACATTTGGCTCATTTAAAGGTTGGTGGATTGGAAATACAGAAAGAGCTCAAAGCATATCTTAACACAGTGATGTAATCTGTCTCACTTGTGTTTGGTTACTATGGACCTCAGGCGAAAAGCTTTTGTGCTTAAGAAAATCGCACTTAAATGAACGACCAAATTAACACCCCCCTCCACCACCCCCCACTACACACGCGCAAATATGCCTCTTTTCTCTTTTGCACACACACTTTTTTCCCCAAACAACAAATACTGGCTTGGGGAAAAAAATCGTAGCGGGTTCTAATGTAACCAGTCGGGCATCGGTTCAAAAGAGCAGGAAAAACAAACATATATTTATTTAAATAGGCTGCCGAGAATGCAACGATAAGGAGGCGATTTGCTTGTTTTTGTGGGGCTCCGCGGATCCCCCGATTATGAGAACGGTAGCGCAGGTGCTGCTTGAATTACCATACAGCTGAGAGCAAACTTATTCCGCCTGCACACAATAGCGGAGCGCCCCGGGGATGGCCACGCGAGCAACACACACACACACACGCGCGCGCGCGCGCACACACACACACACGCACGCACGCACACACACACCACACAAACGCACGCATACACGCACGCGCTTCGAACTCTTTCACAGCACGCGTTTAACACACACACACACACACCACACACACACACAAACACGCACGCACACACACACCACACACACACACACACAGCGGAAAAAGGAAAGCAAGTGGAGAATTTGGCCTCCATACAAATGATGCGTATTCTTTTGTGGGTTTGCCTGACGCACACACACTGTTAGCCTGAGGAATGTTTTTTACACACAAATCAGGAGACTCTCTGAAGCAGGAAACGAAATGGGAAGTAAACTGAGATTGTCTTCCTCAAATGTGCTGTTTGTTAACTTTTAGGTTAGTTTAATTACGCCAAATAAAACACACGCTTTTTATAACTCCCTGAGCGAATAGACAAACACAAAAATATCACGCATTTTTTAATTGCGTCGCATTTTGGATATATTCTAATGCAAACAATGTATCTATAATAAATAATCTAAGTTGTAAAATACCGTCACAGCGCTGATGTGTTGACGAGAGGCTGGTTGGTTGGTGCTGGTTGCAAGGGAGCCGCTTTGTAAAGCGTGGGACAGATTGGGGGTAGTGGTTCATTAGCATATTATTACCCCGGCATGTGGCACCCCATATAAAACTGGCGGCAGGCGGCCTCGCTCCAGATACAAACGCACAGAGTCCGCGGGAGAAGGACATGAAGAGGGATGTTGGACCAGTGACGAACCCTGGTTTAGAATCAGACCAAGAAGGAACTATAAGAATACGCACGAGCATCTTTTCTTCTCCGACTTCTGAGGATTATACCATTCTGACGGAATTCAACAGGTCCGGTTATTTTATTTTGGGACTTCTCTGATTGTTTTGGACACACGAGGAGAACTGGGAATTCTGTCGCTTTGTGCGCATTTGACATTAAAATGAACTGCGTTCACGCTCACTGCCTCTCCCAATGAATCAGTCGACGAAAAGAAAAGGCTTTTAATACGAGGGATCCTCCTGACTGATCTGGGAGCAGCCAAGTTGCTCAAAGACTTTCAATAACCTATTTATTTATTTATTATTTATTAATCATGGGACGCTACTTACTGTTGCTCTTCTCCATCCTGTACATGCTGCTCTGCCAGGTAAGACTGACTTCTCACTCATGTGTGTGTATTAATTGCAATCACATTTAGATCTAAAATTCAAACATTACTTCTTCTCCAGGCGTCTTCCTCAGGCGTCTTCGAGCTGAAGTTGCAGGAGTTTTTGAACAAGAAGGGTGTGCAAGGCAACAAGAATTGCTGTAAAGGTGGACTGACCACACCGTACCAGCAGTGCGAGTGCAAGACTTTTTTCCGCATCTGCTTAAAACATTATCAGCCCAATGCATCTCCAGAGCCGCCCTGCACCTACGGAGGCACCGCCACCCCTGTGCTGGGCTCCAACTCTTTCCAAGTGCCAGATACCTTACCGGATGGCTCCTTCACCAATCCCATCAGGATGAATTTCGGTTTCACGTGGCCGTGAGTGCTGATGCATTGATGCAATGAGAAGTAATTAACGTTCACCTCATTTTCTGATGGACAACTTTGTTTTGCTGTTGCAGGGAACCTTTTCTCTTATCATCGAAGCAGTGCATGCTGATTCCAAAGAGGATCTGACAACAGGTATGTGGTCTCATAACAGAAAGAGAGTGATATGAATATTTTTGAATTGCATCACTGAAAATCATCTTCTACAGAAAACCCAGAGCGCATCATCAGTACCATGACCACACAGCGGCACTTGACTGTGGGCGAGGACTGGTCTCAGGACCTGCACAGCATGGGTCGAACCGAGCTCAAGTACTCCTACCGCTTTGTGTGCGACGAGCACTACTACGGCGAGGGATGCTCTGTATTCTGCCGGCCCAGAGATGATGCATTCGGTCATTTCACCTGTGGAGAACGTGGAGAAATCATCTGCGATGCCGGGTGGAAGGGCCAGTACTGCACAGAACGTGAGTTAAAATACTGTATACTGATAGAAAACATTGCATACAATTCCGTAAACGAATGTTGTTGGTTTGAAAAACTCAACCCAGATTTGAAAAGATTCCAGAAAAGAGAGGGAGGAAAAAAACAAAGTTAACGGTTACGAACAACTTGTAACTAATACCCTGCCCCCCACACTCACACTCCCCCTTCCAGCCCACTCTCACAACACACCACTTGATTTATTCCAGTCGGGAGGAGGAAAGTTTTTAGGAATAATCTCACGCGTGCCATAAATTTACATGCTGGCGTCCTATTGGTTGCTCCCAGAGTGGGCTGGCTGCTGATTGGCTGGCGTAAGGGAGGTATTGTTTGAAGTGGGCAGCTGCCGGGAGTGCGCAGACAATGGAGCAGCTGTCGCCCGCTGGCCGCGCATACACCAGCTGTCCACTCTTATCTTCCCTACCCGGAGACATTGAGAGTACAGGAGGGAGAAAAAAAGTTTTGACCCACAGTGAAGAGAGGGAGGAAAGAAGGGTCCCCTTGTTTGTGAGCACCCTATTGTTTTCATGTGTTAAGCAGAAATTCTTCAGTGCTGATTAGGAGATTTGAGTGTTTTTTTAGCAAGAGAGACCGCTCATAGGTTTAAGTGACCCCATCTTCCTCTTCATTTGACATAAAATGTCCTAGTTTGGATTTACAGAAAACAAAGTAAAAATAAGAAAATGTGTTAACGCAGGTGTTTTGTCCTCCATACAGCAATTTGCCTTCCGGGATGTGACGAGGAGCACGGCTTCTGCGAGAAACCTGGAGAGTGCAAGTATGTTCATCTCGATGTTTACATCCTTAGCTGATGAAATCACCTTCAGCATTGATTTTTCTAATCGGACGATTTGTTTATTTTGTGCATCAGGTGCAGAGTGGGCTTTAAAGGCCGCTACTGTGATGAGTGCATACGTTACCCAGGATGCCTTCATGGAACCTGCCAGCAACCATGGCAATGCAACTGCCAGGAAGGCTGGGGTGGCCTGTTCTGCAACCAAGGTAAGAAAGCGAGCGGAGCGAAAGACACACAAAAGATCAAAGAAAAGCATTTAAAATGGCCTTGAAAGACTGAGTGACACTAGATGAGAGAGGCTGGCTGAAAGAGAGATATGGGATAGACGTTCGAGCGTGCAGCAGCTGTCCAGCTGTGGTCCAGCCATGTGTCGCTGCTTTGGGTCGGATTAATCCACATGTGCTCAACATATGTCTGCCTCTGTTACAGATCTGAACTACTGCACACATCATAAGCCCTGCCTGAATGGAGCCACTTGTAGTAACACCGGTCAGGGCAGCTACACCTGTTCCTGTCGGCCAGGATTCACAGGAGCCAGCTGTGAGATCGAGGTCAACGAATGCACAGAAAACCCCTGCCGCAATGGAGGAAGCTGCACTGTAAGTTTGCCAACATGTAAATTAGACCTGTGCACTATGTACAAACAAGTGCTTTTGCATTAAACACTCGTTCTCGTTGTTTTACTAAGCATCCCGTTCCTTTTGCATTCATAGGACATGGAGAACACCTACAGCTGTACTTGTCCACCTGGTTTTTATGGCAACAACTGCGAGCTTAGTGCCATGACGTGTGCGGACGGGCCGTGCTTTAACGGCGGACGCTGCGCCGACAGCCCCGATGGTGGTTACTTCTGCCAGTGTCCCACAGGATACGCAGGGTTCAACTGCGAGAAGAAGATCGACCATTGCTCCTCCAGTCCATGCTCTAACGGTATGATGCACTTTTGGATTTAAACTTCAGGAATCTTAGTGATCAAAAGTGGTCCAGAATCTCATTCTCTTTCCTTTTTCGGTCCACAGGTGCACGCTGTGTTGATCTGGTGAACTCATACCTGTGCCAGTGTCCCGAAGGGTTCACGGGCATGAACTGCGATCGTGTCGGGGACGAGTGCTCGCTGTACCCCTGCCAAAATGGCGGGACTTGTCAGGAAGGAGCCAGCGGTTACATCTGCACATGCCCACCTGGATACACCGGACGGAACTGCAGCTCACCTGTGAGCCGCTGCCAACACAACCCCTGCCATAATGGCGCCTCTTGCCATGAGAGGAACAATCGCTACGTGTGCGCTTGCGTTCCAGGATATGGAGGACGCAACTGCCAGTTCTTGCTCCCGGACAGAGCGTCCCAAATTGCGGGCGACGTTCCCTGGACTGCCGTGGGATCGGGAGTCCTGCTGGTGCTGCTGTTGGTAGTTGCATGCGCCGTGGTGGTGGTTT
>QVTF01013397.1:0-15481 GCA_003573665.1 Oxygymnocypris stewartii
ACAGCATTCATTTTCAACTCAATTACTATTCTGACACCAAACTAAACTTCATGAAGTGATATTGCAATGTTCTACCATAATTCATTCATCATTAAAATCTCAAATGAACCGTCAGCTTGGAATACGGACTAATAAGATGAAGAAGATCACAAATCAGAAGCGCTGTGGAGGACAGGAAATGAAACTGGAAGCAGAAAAGAGGTTGAAATTGAGATGCACCATAGCAGCAGCAGGGAATGAAATTACAGACGGCAGAGCGAGGAAAAAACAGAAGGAAAATATTTGCATGGAGGGAAAAAGATACGTGTTTTGAAAGCAACAAAACTTTCCAATTTACAACTTGTTTACCTCATAGTGGAAAAGGCGAGCAGGCCAAAGAAGATCGTGTGCAAGAGATTGTAAGCAACGTCCGGACGCATCCTAAAGGTCCTGTCCTCTTTCTCCCTGATCGCTTGGCCTGACCCATTCGTGCTGGGATGAAGAATTAGGAATCAAACAAGAGGGAAAAAGTAAAGAACACTACCGTACATAATATCAGATATATTATTTAGAGTTCAAGCGTGTGTGTTTTTTTATTTTTATTATTATAGTATAGAAGGGTTAACAGCCTATCTGACTAGTGTGTGTGTGTGTGTGTGTCTGTGTGGTGCAAAGCCTCTGGGTGTTTATAAGCTCCTGTGATTCTGATAAGAAAAGAGAACAAAAAAGAGGGCCAGAGCAGCCCTTAAAGCTACAGAAAATCTGCTTTGAACTGAACATAATAAAACACATTTAAAAGCCCTAATGGAAAAAATACATCTAGTGTCCAATTATTATGTAGCACATCTAATAAAGACTAATAACTCTAAATGATGGTGGACAAGGTGGTTATGAAGCTATAATCACTGCTCTGTTGGTCATTTTTCAGCCTATTTGTGTGCTCTAATTAGAAAAATGAACATTATGAGAATATTTAAATACCCAGATACACGTCTCGTTAACGCGTAGCATTTCCTACAGAGAGCAAGGGATGCAGTGGTTTTACCTGAGATTAGAGAGCGCCACCAGCAGCAGCAAGATGAAGAGCACACTGAGGGTGCACAGATACGGATAGAGCAGCACTGTGCCAGCCAACCGCTCAAATGTATCCAATGGCAACACGCCAAAAGCCTCTTCGCACAGATAGAGACTGGCATCAAAGTCTCTGAAAGAAAGCAGCAGGGAGGGAGTGCGGGCGGCAGGATATACATTATACAGATTATTGCGAGCAGCAATTCATCTGATCAACTGAAATGGCTTCATAAATATCTAGTGGATGAGCGGATTATATTGTGTGCCAGATGTTATTTTTCCACCAGAGCTGGACGCATTTAATCACAGCGGTTTAATGGCTTGCTCTAGTCTCCGAGTAGATCTCACTTCTGAATAAGACACCCCGATATGGCATTTGACTGATGATAAAAGGCTTAGATATAGCACCACAAAAGATGACCAAAGACTTACCTCGTTGCCCCGAAGCCAAACTTGGCCTTTATGAACTTAAAGATGTGCTCGTCTGATTTCAGCTGGAGTATTTTCTGTCAATTAAAATGGAGAGAGTGAAGGATGAAATCATTCATGTAAGTGTCTCATGAGATCGGGATGTGGGTTTTTATGAGAGTGAGATATGAAGAAAGACAATGAGAGTGAAAGCAAAGCTAGTGTCTCAGGAGGAGATGGTAGAGAAGCTCTATTTTATCATTAATGACAGAGCGGGCGATGTAGAACACGATTCATAGCTCACCTTGGCTGAATAATTGATGGTGAAAGTTAGTGTGAGGACTAGGAGTGTGTGAAGAGCCAGTTTTCCTACTCGTATGACAAAGCCGCCCGTCTTTAGTCCCGTCTGAAAGCCACACACACACACACACAGCAGGCATTAATAAGTAAACTACGACTATATTCTTAGCCTAAGTTTTCAATCTAAATAGAACTGGGTGTTAGCCGATAAGGCTCGGGCACGAAAACAAAAGTGATGAAGTGCCTCAGGTAAACATTTTGTAGTCTAAAACGGATGGGATGGGTTTTCAGGAAATGTCTTGTAATTGTTTTCAGTTCATAGTGATGAGTGTGCTTACTGTATTTAGACACTGCCATCACATGGAACTGACCCAATACATAATTTATTTAGTTCATTATACAGGAAATATTAAACATGAGTATATCGGTTTATTAGGATAAATTACATCAGTGAGCCTGTAAAAAACGGAGCAATCCAGTCATTCTGCATTTAATATATATATATAAAATAAATAAATAAATACAATTATTTGTTTGTTGGTTGGTTGGTTCTGGAAAAGCAATTTCATCTAAAAAAACACCACAAATACTTAACACTTTGAGACCAGTTCTGTCTTTGTTTATTTTACATGGGCAACAAATGACATTAATGAAAAAATAACATTAAGTAATTAAATATATTTCAACTAGTTGTAACTCCTACATGATGCATCTTTTAAACAACAAAATGCTATGAGTTACTGCCCAAAAATTTTTAAATTGATAAAACGTATCAACTTATCTGCCGAAATAGGGCTTTAGATTATTTTTGTTTTGTTTAATTCTGTTTGGTGATTCAGAAAACAATACTAGAGCCCACATCCCAGCTAAAACATATCCAGCTCATCACTGGGATCATCTGGAAAGCATTGGGTTTACTTTAATCAGATTTGTGAACAAACATTTGATCATCTTCAAGGAGCATATTAATATATTCAGTACAGTCTAAACCATAAACGTTACAAAGAGATCTGCTTAATGTCATTCTAAGATCTGGCAAAATACTTTCGAGACTATTTGTGTACTGAGATGCACACTGACCTGGAAGTGTTTGACGAAGAGGGCAGACACAATGAAGCTGAGCACCAGAGAGCCCAGAATCATAGAATTGCAGAACTGCAGTAACCACACTAATAACAGACTCGATACCTGGATCAGGTACAGAAAAACCACCTACAGGGAGAAAGAAATTAATATCCAACCTCACATGAACTTCAAAAGGTGGAAAGTCTCTAAACTGTGTCTTTGAGTGTTACCTGTTCCGCTGTGAAGAAGTCCAGGCAATCCAGAGTAAAGATTATAAAGGCCTGCACCAGCAGGACAAACTGATTGAATTGCCATGTCAAACAGAAGCAGAAAGTGGAGACGAACACCAGCCACAGCACCACCCTCTGAGGTAGAAAGCACACAAACGCAAAACTATGTTCAATTCTAATCACCAAACATACAAAACCCTTGCTCTTTCTTCAGAGCTCATACAATGAGAATGTATATATCATATGTCAGGAAAGCAATTAAGAGTTTGTGCTGAGAGAACATACTGAGAGAGAACAAATATGTGCTGGGCAGATTAAATATTTCACACATGCGCTTGCAATCGCTAACCTCCATTTCATATTTCATAAAACTATTTCACAAAAGCAGCAAGCAGTCAGACATTTATCAATTTACTGTCTCGTATTTTCTCAGTTCTTCTAGTCATATTTTCATGTTTCATTAATTTGCCTAATGAGTAAACAAAACAATTTATTTAAAGCTGAAGTTTGTCATTTTATCTGATTCATTCCATCACATTCTAATATGGAAATAATGCAATGTAAGACATTTTTAGATTCATTTCCCTAAAACAGTAAACACTGTGGCACTATCACAATGGTCCTGTCCCAAATGGCACCTTAAGCTTTCACGGTCTTCCTCAGAGCCCATACTTTTGTGATGTAATACCGATTTGACTGTTGGGTAGAAGTCCGCAGTGGAGCTCACCTTAGACAAACGGGACAGCCTACAGTTTATGTGAACATGGGTAAATGGGAGCCACTGTAAGTCTGGACGAATACAAGTGCACTTAAAGTGTGCCATTTGGGACAAGGCTAACATTTTACTGTTTGAGCATCCCAGCCAGCTTGACACAGCAACACTGATTTAACTAATAGTTTGAATTTGGGGCAGGGTTATCTGTTCATCCAAATACTTGAAGGCAGAGGGAGTGTCCAGGAACATATTTTTCCATTTCCATTTGGTGACACTGGCGGCACATTTTTTGATCAAGCTCATGTCATCTAGTGACAACAGTTCTCAAGTTAACAGTACACTGACACCGAGACAACAATTCTTGAGAGTCAAATTCAACAAATGGCTGCAACATTTCCCAAGTCACCACTACACTAGCTGAACTGAGAACAGTCTCGGACTTGGACATGTCCACATTGCAGATAACTAATGAGTGAGCTGCTGATTTTTATAGATCTTAGACAGGATAGTGACATTCAATTTTTAATAGATATTAAAACAAGGCCCATGATGGCTAGAAGTATAATGTGTTCAATGGAGTATACTGTTGTTTAACGACATGAAAATTGTTCAGCTGATTGTTTCATCAACAACAACAACAAAAAAACTCAAACTTAATAAAACAGTTTTAAAAGTTGTGATTTGTGAAATGTACAGGATTTAGGACCTATGGAGCATGTGCCATTGTAAAGACTAAGTCTAGTCAAGTCAAGTCAAGTCACCTTTATTTATATAGCGCTTTTAACAATACAAATTGTAACAAAGCACTGCACAATATCAAAATAGGCAAATTGTGTCAATAATGTAAAATGACAGGATTTAACACTCAATTATCAGCTGAATGCATTTCATTATTGAATTTAGTAATGGCATTGTCCAGCTTAGTTCAGTTTAAATAATATCTGTGCAATCAAGTCGATGATTGTGCTGGAAATGAAGTGTCCCCAACTAAGCAAGCCAGAGGCGACAGCGGCAAGGAACGAAAACTCCATCGGTGACAGAATGGAGAAAAAACCTTGGGAGAAACCAGGCTCAAGTCTATCCCTCGCAGCCTGGTTTTCATCTGCATGAAATACAATTCTGTATGGTGTCTAACCTAAGCTTTATAAGCATGTGTGAACCAAGGACTTGAATGAGGGGGTGAAAGGGAAGTTAAAAAAAAAAATGTAATGCATAGTACAAGTTATATTAAACAACATCTTATTATAACATTTCAAAACTGAATATTTTACTACAGAGTAGTATGTTTTGCAGTATTTAAGCATGTATTTTCACCTGCCGGGATGACAGCATTACATATCAGTGATAATTAATTTAGTGACGTTGTAAAATAAATGTAGAATTTCTTTTTTTGTACTGGTTCACTGACAGAAACTATCAGAAGAACTGGTTTGTGGAAAATAATCTGACTTTTCATCACTACTCTGAATCTAAAATGCTTATAGAATAGACATCTAAATTGATCAGGATATAAGATTACCTGGTGAATAGGTTTTAGCTGTGGCCTTAGGTAGCAGGTTATGGCAGCCACTTGAAGAGCAAAGAATGGCATTGACCAGTTCTCCCTTAGAGAGATGGTAAACTCCACACGTGTGGAATCCACTCTGCACACAAATCAAGCATGCAATCAAACACAAAAAACACAAGCGTATCCTGTCAGAAAAGAAAGCATAAGAAAAAAAGTGAAAAGAGTGGTAAAAGTGTGATTTGTCAATGCTACTGTATTTTCTACAATGCAGGAACAACTATAAATAAGCCTTTCACAAGTTGCAATGTGTAAACTTTGTGCAACAATCAAAACATTGTGCTGCTTGATTGAGGTTCCCAATCAGCTAAACAAATAGTCTGGTGTGGGAATCTATTGTTACTTAAACATTAATACTGCTCCAGGAGGAACATTTCAGTGCTGTCCTTGAGAGCTTCAATTCACATTTTAGAGAATATATCAGCTTTGGCACTTACCTGAATTAAGATGCTCACGGCATCATAATAAGCATTTATTACACAGATTGACTGCAAAGTTGAGTTTTGGGTGTATGAGAGACTGATTGTGCAAACACACCTGTTGAGAATGTACCAGACTCCACTAAGGGCTCCTGCCAGCCAGGAGTCACTGAGTAACCAACTAGTGATAAAGAGGGCGATGACATACACTGTCTGCAAAGCAAACACGGTGTAGATGTAGAAATAAATTGGTTCCAAGTAGGTCTGTAAAACAAACAGACACACACATACATACAGGATGGGAAAAAATAAGCTGATTTTGCAAAAGCCCAAGAGATGTATTTTACAAAGTAAACAGAAGTGATTGAACACCTGGATGGGAAGTATTCTGTACAAAATGCTAAGGAACACTTCTTGATAGATGTTCATACGCTGTAGGATGTTTATTGTTCTCTTTGATTCGGTAGTGTTGTCATGAATAAGCTCATAAAGACCTGTGAACGCAAGAACACACACAAACTTGGTAAATATACAAAAAATGAAAAAAAAATAAGTCAAAATTTGCACAGACTTTGGGCCAGATTTACTAAACAGGACAAATTAGCAAGAGAGCGCAATTCCAAAGCGCCGATGGGCATGGACGTGTATGCTTGTGATTTACTGACAACAAGCAAATTAAAGAACACCTTATTTACATATCGTCCAATGCAATATAACAAGCACAGCACAAATTAGCATAGTCGCAAATAAGCAGAGCCAATGCCCATCAGGTGCGGGTGGTCCTCTTACGACAGATATGCAAAATAGTTTAAGACATGCTTTTTTGGGGCGTTAAACAATGGTGCAAAAAACAGTAATTTGATGAACGCATACGTTAGTAAATCGCGTAGTGTGATTCAGTTTAATAATCTAATCAATTTTCCACCTTAAAGGAAAACTCCATCAAATGCATATTCAATAAGGTCAGGTGCAAAGATAACTGTTTTCACAAATAACTTGTCAGCGCTAATTCTTCACTGCGCATCTTTAGTAAGTCCTGACAGTGCTATTTTAACGCCAAAATATGGTTTGTACTGGTGCAAGTTGTTAGGAAATCTGGCCCTTTGACTCTTCACTTAGTATGAACCTAAACTGGGTAACTTGATGAATCATGTTCTTTTGTAGTACTGCAGCTATACAAGATTTGCTCAAATATAGCAAGTTGTCTAATTCTTTAGGAGGTAGGGAAATATTATTACAATTTAAAACGTATTTATAATTTTTTTCTTTCAGCTCATTACTCCAGACTTTGTCACATGATCCTTCAGAAATAATTATATAGTAATATGGTTAATATTAATGTAGAATTTATTTGATCAAAACTCCAGTGAAATCGGAAATATTGCAAAATATTATTGTAATTTAAAAAGTATTTATTTATTTTTCTTTCAGCAGTCGTTACTAGTCTTTTGTCACATGATCCTTCAGAAATAATTCTACAGTAATCTGCAGATTTAATGCGCAAGAATCTTTTCCTATTATCAATTTTGAAAACAGCTGTGATGCTAATATTTTTTGTGGAAACAATGATAAAAAAGAAATCCGGATTATTTGATCAATAAAAGATTTAAAAGAACAACATATATTAGAAACACATGTTTTTTTTCATATTATTATATTATTCAAGTATTATTTGTCACTTTTGATCAATTTAATTTGTCCCTGTTAAATCATAAAAAAAGTTTAAAAAAAAATGTTTAACACTAGTGTACACTGATTTTTATTTAACCTTATTGTCTGTTTACTGTGTTTACTATGCTGCCATAGAAAGCACAACTACACAAACACTAAAATACAAAACATTTTATTTTGATATATTTTGACTGATTTTAGTATCAGTTTCACAATCAGTGAAATTTTTTTGAAACATAATTGAGCCTAACCCATTTGTCACAGACAGATCATAACAGACAGATCATAGTCTAAGAGACTAGTATTTTGACTAAATGTGTAGTTACAATATTTTGCATTTGTATAGCAGTATGGCTTAGATAATAATTAGAGCTCATATGCAGGCAATAGCACTTTGATTTGAAAGGGTCCATTATTGTAAATGCAGGCTGAATTGACACTAAATGGTATAATGGAAGTGGATTCCAAAATTAAACAACCTCAACCTACTGTATACTAATCGCACATAGTACTACAGCTGTGACGTTTTACAGTAATCAATTTCTAAGATTGCTTAATAGAAAAGCAATGCTCTGAACATGCTTTTACTCTACTTACTATAAGAACAAAGGCTCAATTGTGGTGTATAGAGAACAGCTTTTGGCACCGCTGCGGTTCTTACCATTTCAGTCTCAATGGGTAATGAGCTAACTGTGATGTTTTTCAGTGTAGAAGCACAAAGAAAATCCATTCCAAATGGGGATATTATGCCAATTAGATTGAGCAAAGACCACTTAGAGCAAAGTTGTACATTTCCTCCATTTTCTGAGACCAGTCACACTGATATGGTTATGTAATGAAGCATTCTTTTGATAGCTCTCAGATTACATAAGTGATAACAGAAGGCAGACAAGAAACGTGGCATTTTGGACTGAGCTAAATAAACTAAAAGGGAAGAACACAAATCGAATCAAGCATTTACATATTTGAACATTTCTTACATGTAAAGATGGTGATGAAATAATACTTTCCATATAGCTGTGGTTCCCAATCTTGGTCATGGAGAACTCCTAAAACTGCATGTTTTTGATGTTTCTCTTAAGCCCGAGACACACTGTATGATTTTCTGCTGTCCCAGACAAAAGACTGGCATCGGGATACGATCGTGACGATTTCTGATTCACCACGATTGTTTCACGATGCCAATCTTTCGGCAAGGACAGATGAAAATCATACAGTGTGTTTCGGGCTTTATCTAACACACACTTTTGATGTCTTGGAGTCTTTACTAATGAGCTGATATGTTAAATCAGGTGTTCGATTAGGGACACATCTGTGTAGGGTTTGGGGTTCTCCGGGACCAGGATCGGGAACCACTGTCCTATAGGAATATTATTTCTACATAAAAAAAAACAACAACAAGGATTTTAACATCAATATTCCATCAGCAAGATGGCATGACGCAAGAGTGATCGTATAACCAGTAAACCTGTCTTGTGAATTAGATCTCAGTACCTTGCTGTATAGAAGGCGCCTTCAACATCTGTTTGTAGTAGGAGTAATAAAGGCCGCATTCTGTCCGGAAGGAGATTTCACGCTCGACTTCCTACAAATGCAAGAAGAGAGGATAAGATTCAGTAAAAATGAACTATGACAAGAAGCACAACAGGAGTAAATGGTGTTAAAATGAAATACATTTCCCATCTGAGAAAGAAATCAGTGCTGCTATCTGACCAGAATAAACAGATTTCATTCGTAATAAAAGCCTTGAGGAAGAAAAAAAAACGGTGTTGTAAATATAGTGGACTTTTATAGTGGAAATGGTTTTCAGATAAAACGATCCATATGCTCCAGAAAGATTAGAGTCATATGCAATTTGGTTTGAGAAGACGGCACTTTTATTTTTCTTCATAATACAGCTTTGACACTAATTTCTTCCTGAAAAACTCAAACACAAGAGACAATTTTAAGATATAATTGTATAAAAATGGAAAGAAACAATAACAATGGAAGATTGCACAACGAGAACTGGTTGAAAATAAAATGACCTAATGGCCAAGACTGTTTCTGGTACAAAGAGTGCACATTTACATTCACTTCATTTAACACTGTTTCTCATTCAACATTCTTGCAACAAAAACAGAGACAGATTCG
The DNA here is from genome assembly GCA_003573665.1 of Oxygymnocypris stewartii. Taxonomy (NCBI): domain Eukaryota; kingdom Metazoa; phylum Chordata; class Actinopteri; order Cypriniformes; family Cyprinidae; genus Oxygymnocypris; species Oxygymnocypris stewartii. Next base: position 9,556 of record QVTF01013397.1, read on the forward strand.
TCTTCAGCTTACCTTTAACTGTGAAAACCACAGCAGGTTTTCATGTATAGAATAAACACACCATGCATGAAACAGCCCAATAACCAATGCCAACAGTACTCCTGCTGCTATGACAGCAGCCACCCAACAGTTTTGTCCTGGAATGTGATTCCATGAAAGCTGTACACTCTCTTTTGTGCCCCTCTGCCCACTCTTGTTATCCCTCGAATTGTCTTTTCTCCCAAAGTTTAGCAAAGGTGGTCTATCCTGGGCGGCCCCCGAGTTATCATCGAAATTGCTATTCCTCCTTCGACGAATCTTCATTCTCAAGGATTATTATCCTTCCCTGTAGGTTCCTCTGTCTTTCCCTGTTTGAGACCGCAAGCTCTTTTTTTATCGGTCTTTCCAAAGTTTCTTGGCCAAAAACTTAATAGCACACGTATAAAAACAAAAAACAAAACCTCATGAGATCATTCTAAGCTCCGGTCGGCACCAAACAGCAATCTGCCAGAGGAACATTTAACATGTGATCAGAGAGAGAGGGCTGAGACAGGAAGGAAGGCATGTGGGCCGCACAACTGGTGACCTCTTGGTAGTTAGAGGGGAAAAAACATAAAAACTATGGGGTAAAAAAACGCTTGGTACATCATTTAGAGAGAAAAAAAAAGAGCATTGGTAAAAACAGTTATTTGAACTAACAATAGACCGACATCCAGTTTGAAATTAAGACTGTGTGGCGCTATAACCAACATGGGCATGACTTCACACACAATGAATTTAAAAGCGTCCGAAGTGCAGCTGTCTGCTGATTTAGGGTGGTGTCCCAGAGGAGAAACATACTGGACTTCAAATGCCTTTGTCAAAAAATAATGGCAATAGCGTCATTTACGAAGCTAAGTATACTGGAAAACCAGCTCCTGCTGAGAACATTTACTCTGTGAAATGTACTGCTGTTTCCAATTGAAAGAGTGGAAATGATTATAAAAACAATGCGGAATCCGTCTGCACTTCTAACGGAGTTTTCTGCTGCAACATTTGATTAGCTGCTAACCAGTGGACATTCCCACAGCTCTCCCTCTGAAACAGAGCAGGTGATTTATTTGGCTGCAAATACAGCACAATCAAATGCTCACTCAGTCATGGAGGCCTTTTTTAACCAGAGAATGAAAGAAACACATGGGGACTGAAACTCTGGTCATCCATTCACAGCCATCATTTCAGTCATGTTCAGAAAAGCAAGAGTACAGATAAAAGTAAGATGAGTCATAAGCAAGCAGTAAAATACCAGACAGCATGCATGAGCTTCCTTTTTCCACTGCTGTCACACTCTGACTTCATTTTAAACTTGAGATGACCTTTTTGTGCGATCCATTCCACATGCAAAAACATTTTTTGGAATAGGACTCTATGTCCCTTGGTTACTTTTACAGCAATGTCCCCTTATCTGCAAGCCATTTTGTCTTAGACCCTCTACTAACAATCTGAACCTGGTGCATGTATTTAGCGAGAAAGTCCTCCAAAAATTGAGTTTGAAACCATTAGTTTACACGGTCCACTTTATGTTACATCTTTAACTTAGATGAAAAATGTAGCAGGGGGCTAGTCAGGATACAGTAATTATTCCACATGTTCTTTAGATTATTAAATATGTCTGAAAGCATAAAAAAGAAATTGCAAGTTTAAAAATACTCTGGCAAAACTCTAAAAACGCAGTCTTATCTGGTGTCATGAAATGTGGTGCATATTCAAGCAGAGTATTTATGAGACACGTTATGGTCTGAGAAACAAAATAATCAAGATGTTGAAAGCACCACAGGTTTGGCTTTTGTTAGATTCACTAAATGAAAACTAGGCCTTGGTTCCAACAAAATATAAGTCACACACACACACTCTCAAACCGCATTGCACAAATAATAAATACAGAAACTGAACTACTAACCATATTGCAAAACCGGCAGCAGTACATCTTGCACTGATTGGGAGATGTGGTTAAAATACTCCTGATCTAGATTATTTTAATGAGCATCCTGGGATACAGGGACATGCTGATTTATCCAACTGAACATGACATAACTTTTTTGGCATGCTGGTTTTATCTGTTTCAGGTCTGGAAGTCATAACACAATCTGCAGCCCAAACTCTGGCTAACTGTTTATGTGACTGTTATGCCACAGGGGGAAAGAAAAATAATCAGTCAGCACATATGGAAAACTATTCCTTTTCAAGAGGAAATGCATGAAAAATGAGATAGATGAGAACACCATCACTGATGAAACACAAGCATACATTATGATTCTAGATCTTTTAAGCTGTTGTTTATATTAGCATAGCTTAAGAACACTAAAAGTCCTTCAAAGCCTGAAAAGAAAATGAATCACAATGGAAGGTTATCTCTGGATATTCACTGTTTCAGGATACTGAACATAAAAAAGCTCTGGACTTTACCTTTATATTGGAGAACCAGAGGTCATTTTCATGAAGTGTAGCCACATATATGCAGCACAGCAAGCCCAGACTAATTCCAACTATTGAGCCAGTCATTAGACACAAGATTGTCCACCATGAGAAACCACCTGGAGAGAATGACAACAATCTCACCCAGACCATCATTTTAAACAATAAACATGGTAAACAGGAGGAGAGGCATGCACAAAGTAAGATCTATGATTCATATTATATGACAATGCATAAAAATCAGTGTTTTGAATCTGACACGTGATCAATCTTTAAATACTTTGCATGTTGATATTCATATCTCAAGGTTCTTGTCTGATATTAAAGTGATACTCCACCCAAAATGAAAAATTCATGCATTTAAGCAGAGGTGGAAAGTAACGAATTACATTTACTCGCGTTACTGTAATTGAGTAGCTTTTTTGTGTACTTGTACTTTTTTAAGTAATTTTTTTAATCTGTAATTTTACTTTTACTTAAGTATATTTTGTGTGAAGTATTGTACTTCGCTACATTTTAAAACACATTCGTTACTGAGTAAAAAAAAATCGCTCCGTGGAAACAACTGCAGCAAATAATGGGCAGAAGAAGAAACTGGCGCTAAAATCACAAGAAAGATGCAGACGGACAAGACAGGCGTTAATGGTGCAGACTCAGCTGAAAACCAAACCCCGTCGTACTCTGCTGAAGTTGAACTCAAAGGAATGAAGTGAACCCCTGGCCATATATTCATGCTCTATTATGCAGTGTTAGCTGTGTTTGCCTCGGGAGACTGAACTAGCAGCTTATAGCATCTCGACATCGCCCTTCGCAAGCATGTAAGTTAGAGGTAACGTTAACGTAAATACTTACATCATTGCATTGGTGGTTAAAATGAAGCTTTGGCGGTTTAGCAAAAGGTTTTGCACAAATGAGCCAGAAAGACAGTGGTGCAGGGGTGTGCAATATCATCTGAGATAATATAGTAATTGTTGTTTTAACGATGTGCGATTTGACATTATCAGTATTTTGCCCAAAACCAAACAAATCACTCTAAACAGTGTGCCGTGAAATCTAGTAACGTTAGATTAGACTAGTCCGCGTGCATTTGTTGTGCTTTCTTTCACTGCGTGATTCAGTCTGTTAAAATGCGTTTAGAATGATCACAACATTCAAGATATAGAAGCAGAAAATTTATATATTTATATAATTTAATATAGTAAGTCAACATCACATGAAGAATGCCGTTTTTCTCAAAAAAATCACCATGATTAACGTTACATAGGCCTGTAGTTTTGCTTTTTACAACAGTTCAAAAAACAAGAAGTTAATTAAGAGACTTGCGTTTTAGTCACCATATTGCCTGTTTTTGCTCTATTTCGACAACAAAAATAATACCAAACACAGCCACCATACACAGTTTTGCGTCTCTGACTCTGAGCAATGACGTGTTTTGTTCCTGAATGTATTAACCGTTTAAATGATTCTGTTCAATCGCAATGACTCACTTATCAGTGACTTGCTGACACCTACTGGTGGTTCTAATTTAACATTTAAAATATATTTTTATTTTTTTTTTCAAATAACTATTTAACATTGGTGACCCTGGCATGGAGCACAAAACCAGTCTTAAGTCGCTGGAGTATATTTGTAGCAATAGCCAACAATACATTGTATGGGTCAAAATTATACATTTTTCTTTTATGCCAAAAATCATTAGCATATTAAGTAAAGATCATGTTCCATTAATATATTTGTACATTTCCTACTGTAAATATATCAAAACTAAGAGCTTAATTTGAACAACTTTAAAGGAGATTTTCTCAATATTTTGATTTTTTTTGCACCCTCAGATTCCAGATTTTAAAATATTGTCCGATCATAACAAACCATACATCAATGGACATATTATTTATTCAGCTTTCAGATGATGTATAAATCGCAATTTAGGAAAATGGACCCTTATGGTTTTGTGGTTCTTGTTTATCAAAACATTATTTCTGCATTTGTAACTGCAGGCTAAATGCATTCATGTCAGTGTGTAATACATCTAAATGCCACTTCGGATGAAGCTTCTGCGTTTCCTCTGCATTGCAAAGATGCATTTTGTTGATACTGATTTAATTTCCCTGGTAACAGCCTAAATCTGTTATTATTCTAAATAACTGATTCCTTTAATTAAAAACACCTAGTTTGAGATTTATAGGCCCATATCCCAGGTGTGTCAAACTCAGGAGGGTGTTACTGGAGGGCCACAGCCCTAAAGAGTTTAGTTCCAACCCTGCTCCAACACACATACCATGTAGTTTTCAAATAAGCCTAAATGATTAGTTTAGCTGGATCAGATGTGTTTAATTAGGGTAATATCTACACTGTGTAGGGCTGTGGCCCTCCAGGTACTGAGTTTGACACCTTTGGTCTATCCCATTTTTCCCTCCCATTGTTAAAATGTAACTAAGTACTTTTTACTCAGAGTAAATTTTAAATGAGCTACTTTTTACTTTTACTTGAGTATATTTTTAGACTGGTACTTTTACTTGTACTTAAGTAAAATTTCAGTAATGTAATGGTACTTTTACTTGAGTACAATATTTTTTTACTCTTTCCACCTCTGCATTTAAGTTTTTTCCACTACACTTTTTACTATATTACATTTTGCATCAAATTACAAAAATAAAAAAGGTTAACACTGCTTTGAGGGTGTTTCTAATGGAGTGGCTATGAAAGTGACCGTGATTTTGATATTGTTTTCTACGGTTCTATTATTTTCCTTTTTTTATCCGTCATACATACCTATTGTGGATTTTTTTATTTTACTATTCAAGTAAACAGTAATGCAAAAACATATATAATGTATATGTATATAAATATATATGTATATAAATATATATATATATATATATTGATGTAGTGTTCTATTCACCGCTATGGAAGTATCTCCAACAACAACTTCCACTTCTGAAAAATAATCCAGTGACCGTCATCTGTGCTTCCACATTAATTCATGTGTGAGTTCCACACACATGCTTACGGCACGCTTCACATGTTGACATTCATTTTTATATAATTATTTTTTTTGGGGTGAATTATGCCTTTCAATTTACTTGTATCCACTTTTGCGACAAACAGCACTGACCTGTTGCAAACCTCTCTCTGAGTTCAGCTGTACAATCAGGCTTCAGGTTGTGAACGCTGGGGCCCGGGTCCTTCCCTTACTGCCCTTCCTCTGCCTGAGGGCAGTCATACTGGAAAACAGGCCTCCAATCCTGGCAAAATATATGTTCAATAATAATGACAAAACCCATGTATATATGAAGAGTTTATTTGCAAAAAACAGATAATTCAGTTTTTAACATTTTCAAAAATCTCGTTGTTGTTTTTATTATTATCATGTTATCATGTTTTTATTGGGGTTTTTTTGTCAGTTAGCTGTATTTTTATTTATTTTTTCCTTAATCAAAAAAACCCAACTCCAGTTTGACTGGGATTAACAGAAATGCATAATGAAAAACAA
>QVTF01013398.1:0-50000 GCA_003573665.1 Oxygymnocypris stewartii
TAGTTTTCTGTGCCAATATTTGTGCCTTCCAAGACCTATGCTCTTTCTCTACCATTATTTCTTGTAAGCTTAGCCTTAGCAGTTTGTTGGGATACTGCTGTCTTATGAAACTTAACAGGCCTGTGTGGTACAGAGCCCGGATAGCTCAGTCGGTAGAACATCAGACTTTTAATCCGAGGATCCAGGGTTCAAGTTGCTTTTCGGGTGAAAGGCTTTCATGTTGTATGCGACCCCAGCTTGCTGTCACTGTAGTCCAGCTCTACTGCTTACTCACTACTAGAGTGATGAACCTCTGGGGTACCTAAAGCGCCTTGCTATTTTGTGCTTCTACCATGCTTGGCACACCTGAGTCTGATGGTCAGCTCGTTAGGAAAAAATTCTCAATAAGTGAACTTAGTGAGTCAGATAAGATAGACCTAGGAAACTTGCAGTGCTGTGGGTCCAAAGGGTCAGTAATAAAAAAACCCGATCCACAGGAGGCCACCTGCTTTCTCCTAGTTGATTTTCATCAATCCAGCCCCTGAGTCTGATGGTCAGCTCGCTAGGACATAGCGCTCATGAAGTGCACTGAGTGAGTCGGTTAAGAGAGACCTAGGAAACATGCAGTGCTGTGGGACCCCAGGGTCAGCAGAGAAAACTCATCAATACTCATATTCACCCTGAAAAGGTCTGTCCACAGAAAAAGCCTGTGTAGAGCCCATCAAATAAGTTAAAGATGACACTTTGTTAATTTCACCACTATTGGGGAATGCCCACCAGTAACTTATTTGATGGGGCCTCCACAATCTATCCGATGACAGTGCTTTAACCTGTTAAACTGCATGAGGACGCTGGCACTCTGAACGCTCTTTGTTTGCTCATGTCACTGTTTACAAATAGATTTAATGAAACGGACAAAATAAATATTGACAAACTATATATCATTCTGAAGAACTAAGTCCAGCTGTCACTTGACCACCCGTAACTTTTTTGACGGGACCTCGACAGGCTTTCCATGGACATTGCATTAAGGAGTCATAATTTAAGATTATATTTATTTGTATTGTTCAAAACATACAGCCCTACACTCGGGAAACACCATCTGAGAAGTTCATATATATTTCACCTCATCAATATTCACACATACCTTGAAAAAGGTCTATCCACGCAAAGCCTTTATAGATCTTGTCAAATAAGTTACAGGTGTCACTTGCTGATGTTGGAATTTGGATTTGAATTTTGGTGAATTTCACCACTATTGGTGAATGCCCACCCATAACTTATCTGATGGGGCCTCCAGAGACTTTCTGTAGAAACTGCATCAATAAGTCCTAGTTTCAGCTTATTATCATTTTTATTATGAAAAACATACAGCCCTACACTCTGGAAACATCGTCTGAGAAGTTCATATACATTACAACTCATCAATATTCATATTTACACTGAAAAAGGTTTGTCCAATCAAAACCTGTGTAGTTACATTCTATTTAGTTACAGGTGTAACTTAATGATGTTGAAATTTGGAGTTGAATTTTGGTGAATTACACCACTATTGGTGCATGGACAACCACAACTTATTCAATGGGGCCTCTGCAGGCTTTCCATGGAAAATGACTTAATAGGTCATATTTCTTAAATATGATATTTTATTGAACAATACCTACAGTACCGTGGTCAGGAAACACCCTCCAGCAGTTTCATGTACTTTGGAGCACGTACAATGGCTTAATTGGCATAAAAAGGCACTGTCCACGGAAAGCCTGTGTATGCCCTGTCAAATAAGTTGCACATGGGCACTTCCTGTGTGACTTGGCAAAATCACAGGAAGTGCCCATGTGCAACCTATTTCATGTTCATAAAGTGAACTGAGTGAGACAGATGTGAGAGACCTAGGAAACTTGCAGTGCTGTGGGGGCCCAGAGGCAGCACTGAAAAATCCTCCTCTACAGGATGAGATGTGGCAGCCTACTTTTTCCTTGTTGAGAAGCTTGAGTTCTCGTAGATGTGGCTGAGTTGTTAAGGTGTTGGATTGTTATCTGCATTGTGGCTACAGCAACCCTGGTTTGAATCCGGGTAAAGAGAGCATTTTGCTGTCGGTTAGCGGGAACATTACTCTGCTTTTTTCCACCTCATCCTTCAGCTGGATTTTGTGTCTGAAGCTCGCTGGAGTCCAGTGCTGCCTTCCTGCAGCCAAGAGAGCTGGCCCGATGCAGACAGAAGTAGTTGTGGCTGAGATGTTATTGAGATAGTCTTGAAATCCATTGGGGTCTCCGTGCACAGGTTTGAACATTACGGATGGCGTGTGCCTTTTGGCTTTAGTTTTCTATGCCGATATTTGTGCCTTCCAAGGCTTTTTCTCTCTCTCTCTATAATAATTTCTAGTAAGCTTCTCCTCCGCGATTTGTGGGGATACTGCTGTTGTATGAAATGTAACAGGCCTTTGTAGCACAAGACCCTGGATAGCTCAGTTGGTAGAGCATCTAACTATTAATCTGAGGGTCCAGGGTTGTCACAAGACCTGAGAAAGAAAATAATTTCTTTACACAAGAAAGGTGAAGGCTACAAGAAGATCAGCAAAGCTTTACTTATCAGTCAGAATACTGTAGCAAAAGTGGTACAAACATTTAAAAAAGATGGAACTGCAACCATCTCACAGAGACGTCCAGGTTGTCCACGGAAATTAACACCTCGTCAGGAGCGTCTTCTGATGAGAAGGGTTGAAGAAAATCGACATGCAAGTTCGCTGCAGTTATCTAAAGGATTTCCCGTGACACAATACTGCGTACACTGCAGAGGAATGGCATGCATGGGTGCCGTCCACGAAAGAAGCCTCTCCTAAAGCCCAGGCACAAAAAAGCCCGCCTAGAGTTTGCTAGGGCCCATGCTGACAAAGATGAAGACTACTGGGACTCTATACTCTGGAGTGATGAGACCAAGATAAATGTTTTTGGAACTGATGGCTTCAAAACTGTATGGCGTCGCAAAGGTGAAAAATACAAAAAAAAATACATGGTGCCTACAGTGAAACATGGTGGTGGCAGTGTCTTTATGTGGGGCTGCATGAGTGCTGCTGGTGTCGGGGAGCTGCATTTCATTGATGGCATCATGAATTCACACATGTACTGCTCTATACTGAAAGAGTCTAGTCAACATTTTGGAAATGGTTTTTGTGTTCATTGAGATATTGTTTAAAATTTTACTTTTCAAAGGGAGTGTACTCATTTACGCTGAGCACTGCTTGTTTCTTGTGTAAAGAAATTGTTTTCTTTCTCAGGTCTTGTGACATTTCTCTTCCATGTGGTGACAGCATGAAATGGGAAGGGGTTTTCTTTAAGTAACACCCTTTTATAGTCAACTGTCTGCTGAACACCTGTGTAATGAATAATTAGACTCACCTGTGGTTGAATTCTTGTTAAATTATACATTTTTAGTCTAAAATTTAGCTTTGCTCCAGAGACTTTCAGTGGGGTGTACTCATTTTTGCATCACCCTAATTTGAGTAAAACTGAAAATGTTGTTCTCTAAGTTATATTATTAACCTTACTTTCATGTTATAAGTTAAACGGATGTTATATAAAACTTAGTCTTGTCAACATTTTGGAAAATGTTTTTGTGTTCATTGAGATATTGTTTAAAATGTTACTTTTCAAAGGGGGTGTACTCATTTACGCTGACCACTGTATATATATGTAGCGGATTTCACCCTGCACCACAAATAGACCACTGACACCAGGCTCTTTGGGGAAGCGAGTCTGCAGTTTATTGAAAGAGGACAGACAATTAACACACACCCCTTCAGACTCGCTGTGATTCAGCTGTCTCTCTCCAGTCACAGGCTGTTCTGCATTTTACACAAAGTTTTGTATCACAATGAACATTGTCTTTCTTAAAGAAATGTACGTTTACATAAAACAAATGAAACGATAAAATAAAATTAATCAACAGTACACTCAATTACTTCAATATCATAGCTAATATATCTCAATTTGTTCGATCGTATAGTGGTTTCTTTTCTTGTTACACATAGCTGCAGTTTATTGAAAGAGGACAGACAATTAACACACACCCCTTCAGACTCGCTGTGATTCAGCTGAAGGATGCAAAAACACACATTATACCGTCCTCCTTAATAGCAACTGCCATTTGTATACACCAATTTCTCTATAAACATAAATTTTGACATTAAAAGAAGTTTCCCACATTTACTGCACTCAATGACGTTCCCGCACACTCAATCCACCAAAAATGATATGATAGAACACTTATTAACACGGAAAAACGCACGCTCAATGCAGGCAACATGAAACGAACATTTGCATATACATCAAAATCGTCAACAGGTAAATATATGCTTACTCGTTTCAGTATCATAACACATTTATAATTAATACGAACTCACAACTTAACCTAATAAAGCACATTTTCACTTATACACTTTTATGCGGAGCACTGCAGAACTATGCAGAGCACTGCTAATGGGTCTCTTTGATTTGGTTCAGATATAATCATGCTCATGCACATAAGCAGTCTTTTAACAGGTTTCACTACACTGCCTGATCTGGTTCTCAAAATTCTGTCATTAGGCCTTGGTTCGTGCCTGATCCACTCCATTTTCTTGTGACTTGAGGCCTGGGGCAATGATCTGATCTGTTTTCAGGGCTAACTTGAACATGGTGATTATTTCCAGAACCACCTGTCGCATTCTCATGATCAATGACTGCTCTAGCTGAAACCGTTTCAGATAAACTGCTCCCTTCATTTACACTGATGTTACTTGTGTCACAGTCACTAGATATTTCACTGGGACTACTTCCGCTGCTAATGTTTGGAGGTGTTTTGGTGACTTGTTCAGTGCCTTGATCTTGAACAGTACAGGTTCCCACAGACTGAGATGATCTTGAGTCTTGGGCTTGTAAGATCCAAGCAGCTATCCTGCCACTCTTCGATCCTCTTTCAGAACTAAACAGAGATCTGTTTCCTTGCTCTTTTGTTTCAGTTAACTCTTCTTCAGTGATTGTGGAGAACACAGTGGACTCAACTTCTGGCTCCTCCAAGGGGAGAACGTTTACAGGGAGGAGGAAGTTACGGTGAACCACCTTACTTTTCCTGGTGGTTGGGTCTTCAACTCTGTAGATGTGTAATGTTGGGTCCTTCCACGTCACTACATGAACCACCGAGTCCCACACATCCGCTAGCTTCCTCTTTCCCTTTTCTTTCTTATTCACCAGAAGGACACGATCTCCAACTTCCAAAACAATCCTGATTGCTTCCCTCATGTCCTCCTGAAGAGTCTCAACATATTCGTCATAAGTCTGCACATCACCATTCCTCAGTGCGCTACCAAACATGATATCTACAGGCAACCTAGGCACCCTGCCAAACATCAAATAGAATGGTGCAAATCTGGTTGTCTCATGAGTGGTATAGTTGTAGGAAAATGTGAGTGTTTGTATCATCTGAGGCCATCTCTCTTTTGATCGGGGAGACAAGGAATGGATCATATTACCGAGTGTGCGGTTAAATCTTTCTGTTTGCCCATTACCCATTGGGTGGTACGGGGTGGTATGGGACTTACGAACACCAGACACTAACAGCAACTCAGTAATCAGCTTACTTGCAAGACTGGCTTCTTTGTCTGAGTGTATCCTCTGCGGAAAACCATATATACAGAAAAATTGGTTCCACAGCTTCTGGGCCACAACTTTAGCTGTCTGGTTTGGGCATGGGAACGCATGAGCCAGCTTCGTAAAATGGTCCGTTATCACAAGAACGTCAACATTTTCCCCGTTTCTCCCTTCTGCAGACCATAAATCTATACATACAAGTTCCAAAGGCACACTTGTCTTGATAGATTCGAGAGGAGCTCTAGCCTCAGGTTCCGGAGTTTTCCCGACCACACAACGCTTACAATGAGAGACATACTTCTTGATATCTGTGTCCATTCCAGACCAAAAGAATCTCTGACGCACCAAATTAAGGGTTCTACTTTGTCCTTGATGACCGGCATCACCATGAGTCCCTCTTAGGGCAGTGGCTCTCAGAGAATGAGGAAGTACAAGCTAGGGTTGCACGGTTTACCGGTACTACGGTAGTATCGTGATACTAAGGGTCCAAAATACTGGCGGTGCCACTGTATTTTTTAAACGGTAGTATCGTCATTACGGTTCTACCGTAAGTAATGTTGTATGTGGCCTGTGGTGCAGTCGCGAAAATGTTCGAACACTTGTGCCTGCAAATAAACAATATAGCATCTTTTTTGTCCTGTCACCTTTCTGCGGTGCCCTTTAAGCGCACAACATACTGTGTAGAAGAATTTGCACCTTAAATGCCATATATGGTATTGTGTATTTTCCGAATGCTTCGGTTCAAACACGCATCTGATTTAGTTCCTTTTTAATTTGCAATCGTCTGTTCCTGTGAATACAATGAATTTAAATACAGCGTTTGACCGTGACAATCTTTTTGTTTTTACCTGATGAGACTGGAAAACCTATTGATGATGGAATACCAATCTGCCGTGAATGCCTACAGAGAATTCAAGCTAAAGGGGGAAACACCAACAACCTCATTAAGCACCTTCGGATGCATCCCACATCTTTTACAGAGTACACGAAGGTTAGTGGAACTTATTTAACCTTCATTTTTGAAGATGTCCTGTTTAACATTACAGTAAGGTGTTGCACATTATTTGCGCTATCTGAGAGAGGGACTGAAAAGATTAAAAAAATAGCAGCTTAAACACTGCATTTTAAAATAATAACTTTATATATAGTAACGCTATGTATATATCTTTCAGTTGGTCTGTTGCACTTTTGTCCACCTTCTGGATCAAGTAAATGTTACGAGAAACTTTGCAACGATCTTTGCGATGAAGAATGCAGTTATATTCATTAACATTTGCAGTCTGTTCTTGTCAGCCCTTTATTCATTTATAATGTTATAATCAGCTTGTTTCCTTTCTAAATATATCCGTGTTTTGAACGGGTGAGTCAATGATTAAATGAGCCATTCATGAAGGTAGTCATTTGCTTCATTCCTGAAGCGATCAGATGTTTCTGTTGAATGATTCAGTTAATAAATCATTAAGAACGACTGCCATCTACTGGAAGTTTTAGTTTCCCATTTAAGGTAGTCCCATAAAATATTTTTTTTCAACACTTCATATATTTGTATTTGGCATTTTATGTTTAAAACTTTATATATAAATATGAATTATTTATGCAGTTGTAATTGCAGTGTTAATGTCACTTCAAGTGCAGCTTCTGTGCCACTTCTGCAGTTCTATCATGTTTTGATTACACTGATTTCATTTGATTAATGAAAAAAATGTCATATTATACTGATTGTATTTGATTAAATTTACCATACTAATGTATTATAATGTAAAGGTAAAACAAATTTCTGTTTTCTATTGTACTGAAAATAAAATTTGAAATGGGCTATTGAATATATAATTTGTTTTATATTCAAAATTTAAAAAATAAAGTTTATGCATTTTACAAACAAACAGAATCCAAGTAATTAATTTTATTTAGTTTTTTTCAGAATCATAACCATGCTGCCCTAACTTGTGCCCAAAGCCATACAGCTACCCCTGCCACCAGCAAGTTGCAACCCACCATTGACAGCCTCTTTGAGAAATCCAAGAAGTATGAAGCAACATCCAAAGAAGCAGCTGTTGTAAACAGAGCTGTGGCCGAATTCATTTGTCTTGACCAAATACCAATATATACAGTGGACAGGTTTGGATTCAAGCAACTAGTTAAGAAGCTAAACAGCAAATATGACCTGCCCAGCAGGAACTTTTTCATGAATAATGAAATACCAAAATTGTACACAGAAACTAGAGAGACAATAAAAGCAGAACTTGAAGGATCTGGTTTTTATGCCTGTACAACATACCTCTGGACCAGCAGAACAATGCAGTCCTACATGGCTGTAACTGCTCAGTTCATAACAAAGGATTGGCAGATGGGCTGTGCAGAACTTAATAGTGACCATACAGCAGAGAGCCTAAGTGAGGCCTTCTCTGAGATGTTGGGAGAGCAATGGGGGCTCAATTTACATGACCTGGCAGGAATTACAACTGACAACGCTTCAAATAACATCAAGGCCTTCTCTGATTGTAACTGGATTCCATGCTTTGGGCATAATCTTGACTTGGCAGTTCACAAGGCCCTCAGCGTTGATCATGTAAGCAATACCTTATCTCAGCTTAGAAGAACTGTCTCTGCTTTTTCACGATCCGCCAAACTGACAAGACTGTTAAAGTCAAAGCAGGCTGACCTTGGTGTACCACAACACAAACTGATACATGACGAACCTACCCGTTGGGGGTCAGCATATGACATGGTGGAACGCTTTTTAGAACAGCAGCAAGCTGTTTGTGCTGTGTTAGCTGATAACAGAAACAAGTGGCACCTCATGCCTAAAGACCTGGATGTTACTTCAATGGAAGCACTGAAAAATGTGCTTGGACCTCTAAGGGAATTTACTGATGCACTGGAGAGCAGCATCCCACAATTTCCTCAGTCCTGCCTCTTCTTTGGAAAACTGAATCAATTTTGACTGTGTCTGCCTCTGACACTGACAGCCAACTAAGTTTTCGTATCAAGGATTGCAGAAGGTCTGATCTGCAAAACAAATACAATCAGAAAGAGGTACTACAAACAACGTTGAACTGTTGTACATTTTTAGACCCGAGATTCAAAGACACCTTTGTATCTGATGTACAAGAGGTGGAAGCACGGTTTCAGCAGCAGGTTGAGGAAAGCTTGATGCATGCAGTCCCATCAGAGAAGATCCCAAATCAGCCTAATTTCAGGTGTCCAAAGTCAGGGCTAAGTGGACTTTTGGCAGGTATTATGAGTAAAAAAACGAGGAGCAACGGCACACACAACTGAGGATGATGTTACAGTTTCTGCAGCAGAACCACAGGTAAGATTACAGTGTACTCCATTTTGTATGTCTCTATAAAATTAATTTCAGCACTGTAGCTAATAATGTGAACAGTATTTGTTTATGTATTTGCACTCACAGCAAAAGCTAAGGAGGGAATTGGAAATATATTGCAAAATGCCAGAGACAGATGGAAGAGATGACCCACTCAAATGGTGGAGATTAAACGAGGGCAGCTTTCCAGTCCTGTCGTTGTTCGCAAAAAGATACCTGTGTATATCTGCCACGAGTTGTGCATCAGAACGCATTTTTAGTACATCGGGCAATATATGTTCACCCCTCCGTTCAAGGCTGACCTCACATCATGTGGATATGCTGGTGTTCCTGGCCAAGAATCTGCACCAGGTCAAGAAATTGGACACCTAAACTGTAAAGGCACCATCATTAACTTACTCAGAAACAGTAAAATGTTCTACTGTTCTTGAATGAACTTTTCAGATGAATATATTAATTATTCTTATTTTTTCTTCAATTTCATTCTTCAGTCAAAATTCTAGTTTTATGACTTTACTTATCCAAATTCAATTCTTAATGCAGTGTTCATACTACCCCGAGGAGAGTTGCAATTTGCATGATTTCCTTACTGTACAGATGAAGTATGTTTGTGGCACATTTAATCAGTTGCTTCATGACTGTTCTTGAGTTTTTCAAAGAGCCAGTTATTCTTTCTCATTAAAAAAGGATTCTGAGGACAATTTGGTCTGTTTTCATTTATATCTGAGCATTTCTGACAATTTTCTTTATTTTGTAGATCTGAATTTAATGAATTAATACAATATGGCATGGTATCGCGATACTACTTCGTATCGTGATACTTCAGCTGGTATAGTATCGTAACATGTGTTTATGGTATCGTGACAACCCTAGTACAAGCTGATACCTGCATTTCCCCACCCGATCCTTGGACTTGCGATACAGAACACTGTCCTTCATTTCCAACCTTTCCCAGTGTTTCAACAGTCTCAGTACTGGGGTGGATTCATTATCCCTCTCTCTCCGTTGACGGTCTCCTCCTTCTGTCAACAAAGAATATCACCTAAGCAACGATGGGATCAGCTCTCTGTTTCCTCTGTATTTCCTCAATTGAAAAGGTAGGAAGTGTATCCATTCCTCCCTGAATCAAACTGTTAGGACAGTGGGCTAGCCGAGCACCTCGTACAGGTCTGCTGGATTCCCAATCAAGACATGACTCGAAGATAGCTTTCACACCCTCAGTTCCAACTTGGACACTCTGAACACTACCATCACTGTTCTGACGGAGTACATTCACTGATAATCGGAAAGTTTCTTGTACTGATTCTGAGGTCACGTGTTGGGCCTTACTGTCTAAGGTTTCACAGACTTCTAAAGCTCTGGCAAATGGACGTCGACTTAATAGATCAGCAAGAATGTTCTGGGTGCCAGGTATGTATTTCAAATCAAAGTCAAAGGGGGCAAGCTTGGACACCCACCTCTGTTCACAGGAGTCTAATTTAGGCTTAGACATAATATATGTCAACGGGTTGTTATCCGTTAGCACTGTGAATGAAGTCCCTTTAAACCAGTGAGTGAACTTTTCGCAAACTGCCCACTTTAGAGCATAAAACTCTAATCTGTGAGCTGGGTAATGAGATTGAGCCTTCGAAAGTGTCTTACTCGCAAAGGCTACAGGTCTTGGCCTTTTCTCTCCCTCTGGTATCTGACTAAGAACCGCACCTAAACCATCCATAGATGCATCCGTGGACAAGAGGAATGGTCTCTCAAAGTCGGGATGAGTTAGAGTGACTGTGTTTGCAAACGCCTGTTTGATCTTCTCCACAGCCGAATCACATTCTGCAGTCCAGTCTTCGGGGCTCAAGCGCTTGGGTTTAGGAAAACAGGAGCCACCTTTCCGACCTTTTCTCTTGATCTTCTGCCCCGCGGTCAGCTTAAACATTGGCTTGGCTAATGCTGAGAGGCCCTCTATGAAATGAGAATAGTAGTTCGCCATTCCGAGGAAAGACTTGATTTTTGTTGGTGAAGGAGTCTTCCTGTCTTCTTCCATTAGATCCACCACTCTGAACTCACTGATTGCTGATACTTTCATTGGATCAGTGGCAATACCATTTTTTGACACAATATTCCCCAGAAACTTCAGTTTTCATCAAGAAGTAACATTTATTTTGAGACAATTTGAGGTTGTGTTCTCTAAGCCAAGAAAACACCATCTTGATTCGGTCGAGCGCTTCCTTCTCCGTCTTCCCAAACACCAGCAAGTCATCTAGGTAGCAGAGAAGTGACAGGTAATTCTGATCTCCGAATATTGCAGTCATCATACGAGAAAATGTTGCAGTACTATTGCACAATCCCTGAGCCATTCGGTTGTATTCATAGAGACCCACTGGTGTTGTGCATGCTGTATATTTGCGGTCTTCCTCATGAATTGGGATATTATAAAACCCCGAAGTTAAATCCATGGTGCTGAAATAACAGTTGCCTCCCAAGGATGCAAGAGCATCAGCTTGGTGAGGCAATGGATATGCATCCTTCTCTGTTCTTTGGTTCAGCAACCTTAAGTCCGTGCATATCCGCAGTTCTCCAGAGGGCTTCCAGACAAGGACTAAAGGTGAGGCCCATTCACTGTTGGACTTCTGAATGATACCGCGTGCCTCCATTTCATCCAGAGTCTGTCTCAATTTGTGGTAATGGGCGGTGGAACCCTTCTATATGGTAGTCGGAATGGCTTTTCATCTTTCAGGCGTATCCTATGAACAATATTCTTTACTTCTCTACAATCTAACTTATCACGAGAGAAGATGTCCTCGCACTGCACAATGAGGTCTGCCAATTGATTCTTCCAGAAGTTGTTTACCTCACACGAGTCAATATCAATCTGGGTCAGTCCCAGCGCTCGTAACTTAACTGCACAATCTGCTTGCAACACCTTGCTTTCTTCATTAGCTTTGTGAACATGAACAACATTCTGGAGGACCTTCTCTGATTCAAGATTTGCACGCTCTGTACACTCCAGATTTTCAAGAGCGAGACATGGGTGCACCTGAGCAATCTTTGAATTCCGACGTAAGACTACAGGTCGATCCAACATATTGATCACCTTTAGAGGAATCCACTTATCAGCCCACAATGGACACACACTACGCGCAATCATAATGTTCCGTGGTGCAGATCGGGAAGTTGAGGATTCTACCATCACAGTACTTCCAACAGACAAAGGAACTTCCTCTTTCAACCTTCCCCACACTAGATGTTCGCGTTGTGGTTCCAATGTCACACATTGCCTTAGTAATACAGTGCCAACTCTTTTTGGCATCTTGTCTCCATGCCAGCGGTCAACATTTGAGAGTAGACTGAGGAGAGGATCATTACTGTTCTCCTTAACCGGCTGTGAAATTTTCTCCCAGGACCACTTTGTATTCTTAACCTGCTGAGTCACATGCCTTAAAACATTCGAGCCTACAATCAATATCATCTTCCTGACCTGGGACGACTAAGAAGTTGACAGTCATTTTGCATCCAAGCAAATCTATGTTCAACTCATATGCACATTTCGGCTTTTTCTGGTTACCTCCACATCCAGTCAGCACTTTATTTGTGGGTTTACTCATTTCATTACAAATGAGACCGTGGTCCTGAAGTATGTGTTCAACTGACTCACTCAGAGTACAGGTTACGGATCCACTGTCTACAAGGGCCAGCAATTCTACTTTCCCTTCAACTAATGCTGTAGCACGGAAAAGATCATCCTCATCATTTACTTTTGTATAGATTGGCTCTTGAAGAAAATGGCTACAATTGCTCTCAATAATACTTGATTCACATTCATTATTTTCCTTCTGAATTAGACTGTCAACGTTTTTGGCTTGACCATTAAGTACATTCTCTTGGGCCTTTGGTTGACTAGCACCCACACTGTTCCCCTCACAGTGCAGGTTTTCTAGTTTAAAGGATGGTCAGGACCAGAATATCTTCTGGTCGTTCCTTGTTTCTCTGGTTTCCTTTTGGGGCATTCAAAGCCTCTGTGTCCAGTCTTGTAGCACACGAAACACAGTCCCTCCTTAAAGCAGTGTGTCTTTGTTGTGTGATCAAGGGCCTTACATACTCCACAAGAATTGGAAAACTTGACTCCTCCTGTAATGTTTTGACTTGCTCGGCTCTTGGCTCTTTCTCTTTCTCCTTCTGAGAGAGGATCATCTGTTCTAGGAGAGCCACTGCTCTACTAAGGAGAGCCGGATCAAAGCCGCTGGCTTGACCACTGTCAGGGGCTTGCTGCTGTGTCATACACCAGGCACCAGAGGGCTTTTCTTCAGCTTGTAATGCTCTCTCCATACTCGAAGACTGTTTATCTCTGTGATGACTGTCTATCAGTGCTTGAACTTCATTAGCAGTCCAACTCTCCAGTGGTTTACTCCGCAGGGCCGCATACAAGGTAGGCTCAGGACAGTGCCTAACAAAGATCATTGTTACTTCATGACTCAGGTCTTCAACTTTTTTTCCTTGTCTCTGTAGGCACTCATCGGCAAGATCAACAGCCTTATTAAGTCTGATCCAATAATCTAAGCCACTTTCTGATCGCCTGGGTATGGTCTCATAAAAGTCTCTCAGTGGGGTAGTGGAGGAAACTGCATCTCCAAAATGCTGTCTCAAAATAGAGAAAAGAACATGTGGGTCTCTGTTCACGTTAATCAGGGAGTTATTACGAATGCAGGTTCGCACAACATCTTTAGCACGGCCCATCAGCCTATCAAGAATCTCCTGGCCCTGTTCCGACACACTGTAACCCTTCTTGTTCAGATATGTTTGCATCAACTCCTCCCATTCATCAATGGTGCATCTGTCTGTTTTATCACCCCTGAATGTTGGAGGTTCTTTGATATCTTGATGTCTGATAACTAGGTTAAGGTTTGACAAGTTAGGCTGAGCTGAAGGATGCTGGGCACTCAAATGATCTCTCTGGACGTTCTGACCAGCTGACGACAAACTGGCAACAATCTGGTTACCTTTTTCACTACCTAACTGTTTCATTAGGTCTGCCATAGTTTGCCACTGGTTTGGTTGGTCACTTTGTTCAAAACCATATTTTTCACCATGAAAAGCTGGTGTGTCACATCTTGCACCTGACTGACTTGTGTTTTTAATAATGGATGGGGAGTCTACTGGGGTAGCTATCATATCATGCTCTAGCATACTACTCAACAGAGCCCCCCGTCCAAAACCAGTTGAGACCCTTGGTAACCTTGGAACAACATTTGGAGGGGTAACATTCACATTATTAACATTTGTATCTCACAATTCTTCTGATGACCTAGTGTGTGTATATCTATGATTGTCCATATTCATATTTCACTGCTTATCTGTTCCACAAAGTTCTCCTTAAAGGTGATGTCGGCAAAGGCTCCTCCCAGCAATCTGCGATAGCTGATCTCTTGACATCCGGGTCACGGCACCAATTTTGTAGCGGATTTCACCCTGCACCACAAATAGACCACCGACATCAGGCTCTTTGGGGAAGTGAGTCTGCAGTTTATTGAAAGAGGACAGACAATTAACACACACCCCTTCAGACTCGCTGTGATTCAGCTGTCTCTCTCCAGTCACAGGCTGTTCTGCATTTTACACAAAGCTTTGTATCCCAATGAACATTGTCTTTCTTAAAGAAATGTACGTTTACATAAAACTAATTAAACAATAAAATAAAATTAATCAACAGTACACTCAATTACTTCAATATCATAGCTAATATATCTCAATTTGTTAGATCGTATAGTGGTTTCTTTTCTTGTTACACATACCTGCAGTTTATTGAAAGAGGACAGACAATTAACACACACCCCTTCAGACTCGCTGTGATTCAGCTGAAGGATGCAAAAACACACATTAGTTCCATCCTCCTTAATAGCAACTGCCATTTGTATACACCAATTTCTCTATAAACATACATTTTGACATTAAAATAAGTTTTGACACTTAAAATAAAATATAAACAATCGTTTACTTAAATAAATAAATAATTTGGAAACCATTTCAATTGTTAAAGACAAAGAAAAGTTTGCTGGAACAGTTGCAAAAAAACACAACACTACATATATATATATATATATATACGACGCATTACTGTACAAAAGAGGCACAAAATCACTTTCATGGACTTTTTCAGTAACTGTTCCCAACTGGTGGAATGATCTGCCTAACTCAATCCGAGCAGCTGAATCCTTACCTATCTTCAAGAAACGGCTAAAAACACATCTCTTCCATCTTTTTTTGACCCTCTAACTCTAGCACTCTCTATTCTAATTTTATTTAATCTAATCTGTCTTCTTTTTTATTTAAAAAAACAGACACATGTTGTGAACTTGGTTCTTCTAAAGTGTAGGAAACTCAGAAGAGAAGACCAGGAGACTTCGGATTGGATCGTCAGCAGGATTCTTTATTGAGAACACAAGCTGTTGGTATCTGTAGTCATCGAAATCTCAATCTTAAGTAATTTTACATGGTGTCTTATAGGCATTTTTGGAGGAGGGACTTTTGGAGGTGGAGACAAATAGCAAACAACGCATGTTGGTTTGTTACCAAACTTCCCGTGGTTCTAATCTCATCAACATAATAGTTTTTCAAATGCATAGACACTAATCCAATCAACCTAGTGATTCCACGTCTGGGCCAGGGAGCCAGGAAGTCTGGGCCAGAAAGCCATTTGCAGAACAAAAGTTGAAAGTCTCAGTAGTCTGACTCATTGAACTTACTATTATCATAGAGACAAAGGCACAGCTGTCTCAAGCTCAATGGTCAGGAAGCGATAACATTTAAATAAAATTTGTAATCTCACAATTCCCCCTTTGAGAGTTCTAATAACTCTCACAAAATACAAATTTAGACACTTAAAAGTTAATTATTGTGACTTGTAATCATTACAGGCACATAGTACATGTTCTGTGTTGCTTATATGTAATTGCATGCTGACACAGAAACAAAACATGCAATTAGGGTCCGTGAAGTTCTTACGGGTAATAATCTTTTCTGGTTGGAACTGTCATTTCCTCGTGAGAGGCGGGAGTCATTTGCTGAAAGAAACACTTGATACTGTGGATGCATAGATAGTACGCAAGTAGGAGAAACAACAGCAGAATTGCTATTTCCTTGATCCACAGCCAGGGTTTACCTAACAAGTTTCCGAACCATGAAGAATTATCTTCAGTCATCTGGTGTATGAAAATCTTGATCATGTTGATGGATGACTGAAGTTCCCGTATGTGAGTCTCTGCGTTGTGTATTATTTTTTTTTATTTTTTTTTATTCTTTCTTTTCTCTTTCTTGTGTGATAGTTGGCTCGACAATGGGTCTAGTTGTTTTCTAGGGGTTGTGGCTTCATCCGCAGGTGAGAAGGGCGGTGCATATGGATCTCAGGACAGCCATCAAGTGGTATCTGCACAGAGGAAGAAAGAAACCAAAACAAAAGAGAACAACGGCACATAGCAGTATTTGTTGTAGAGTCTGCAAACATTAGGGTTGTATCCTCTGTTCAAATATAGTCTGCTATTGTTGTTCCTTCTTTCCCTATTTCTCAATTCCTGCGACACCTAAAGAACAGTGAGGAAAGGATGGACTATTGGATGGGAAAGGCCTATGAGGAAATCTTCACCGCAGGGTTGGCCCCCGAAGCCTGTTGCTTTCGGTTCTTCCCTGGGCTCCTCACTGGTTCTTGTGTCTGTCCTATCCTATCCCTGCAGGGGGAGGAACAACTTTACAGTGTGACACATGAGTCCAAGTTTTCCTTCCCTGACACAATACTGCAGCAGCTGTAATCAACATCACTTGATGTGGTCCGTACCACTTAGGCTCTAATGGCTTGTTTCTGAACGCCTTTATCATGACCCATTGACCTGGGATTATTGTGTGTCCACCTTCTGGTGGAGTCTGCCAACACGACTCAACTCTCTCTTTGGCACTCTGCACTGCCTTTGTGAGGTTTTCACAGTAAGCGATCAGGGCATCTGAAGCAATGTGCACATCAGCATTTCTAAGATCAATCACACCTGGCATCTGCATTGGGCGTCCAGTAATAATCTCATGAGGGCTCAGTCCTACTGATCTGTTAGGTGATGCTCTCATACTACACAGTACTGCGGGCAGTGCTTCAACCCATGGTACTCCTTCCTGATGCATTTTGCTTAGCCTGGTTTTGATTGTTCTGTTTGATCGTTCAACCTGTCCTGATGCTTGTGGCCTATAGGGACAGTGAAGGTTCCACTTAATCTTCAACATTCTAGACACTTCCTTGACTACCTGTCCTGTGAAGTGGGTACCTTGATCTGAGTCAATGCAATCTGGTAATCCCCATCTGGGAATGAAATCAGTGACAAGACATTTAGCAGTATGTGCAGCTGTAGCACGCCCTGTTGGATAAGCTTCTACCCATCTTGAGAACTTGTCTATTACTACCAAAACGTCAGTTTTTCCTTTACAAGGGGGCAACGATATGTAATCAACTTGCAGGTGACGAAATGGCCCTGGTGGAGCTGGGGTATGTGCTGCTGGTGTAGTGGCTGCTGGTACATCATTATTTTTCTGACATGTAACACATCTCTTGACTGTTTCAGTGGCTGCGTTTCTGAATTTTGGATTCCACCATTGATTTGAGAACCTGTGATTCATCGTTGCTGGACCACTATGACCCAAACTGTGTATTTGTTGAGCCAAATATGGCAACAGTGATTCGGGAGCAACATACTTTCCCCCTTTGGTCCAGCAGCCGGATGAATCCACAGTGGCTCCTTTGTCTAACCATGTCCATGCTTCATATAGAGGAACGTCTTTATACAGATAAACGATTGATTCAGGAGGTAGAATTGTCTTCTGTGCTGTACTACCTGAACACACTTGTACAGTTGCATAGAAACAAGCCTGTTTAGCCGCTACATCAGCAAGAGCATTACCTTTAGCTTCCGTAGTATTAGTTGTGAGATGTGCTTTCACTTTGATCACCGCTAATTTCTTTGGGAGTTTCATGGCAAACATTAAATCTTTCACTAATCCAGCATGCTTAATGGGGGATCCAGCAGAAGTTAGAAATTTTCTGGTTTGCCAAATGATGCCAAAATCATGAATTACCCCAAAAGCATACCTGGAATCTGTGTAGATATTTGCAACCGATCCTGAAGCTAGCGTGCATGCTCTAGTTAAGGCTACTAGTTCTGCAGCTTGAGCTGAAAAATGATCTGGAAGACGACCTGAAGCAACTACTTCAGTGGTGGAAGTTACTGCATATCCTGCTCGTCTGTTACCTTCAATAACTTGAGCTGAACCATCAACAAACAACTCCAATTCTGCGTTCTCTATTGGAGTTTCTGCTATTTCACTTGTCGCTGCATATGTAAGCGTAACACAATCATGAGTCATTTCGCCTTCATCCTCTAACACAAATTCAGTCATTGCAGACATCATACATGAGGATGGGTTCGTGACTGTTGCACGCTGTATAACAATATTCGGGGCTGTGAGAGTTGCTAACCAATTTCCCCAACGGGAGGAGGTGACAGAAGCGACTTTTGCTTGATTCATTAGTGCGGACACTGCGTGAGGGCATTTTACGTTTACAGTCTGACCTAACACCATTCCTGATGAAGCCTGAAGCGCTAGATGAACTGCCTGTACTGCTCTGAGGCATGGGCCCATACCTTGAGCGACTATGTCAAGTTTACCGGAATAGTAATGAATTGGGCGTAAGCTGCCCCCATGATCTTGCATTAGACATGTAGTCATAAAGCCTAAGTGTTCATGGACATAAAGCACAAAGGGTCTATCAGATTGGGCAATTCCTAATGCTGGTGCTTGACATAGTGCTCTCTTCAAATCATTAAAAGCTTTTTCCACAGTATCTGCATTTGCTTTCTCTTTTAGACCATCTATTGTCTTGTTTCGTTGTGTTAAATGTAGCTGCTGCTACTCTTACTTTTGCCTTGACATCAGAATCTCTTTCCCATGTAGCTAACCTGTCTAGGTTACTTCTGAGAGTTCTGTTAGACCAAGTTAGATCTAAGAATGGTAAAGCTTTTCTGTATTCGGCTACAAGGCCATCTGACCAGATACGAACCAGGGGTCCCTTGTCATCTAGCACACTTTCAGGGTCATCAACAATTCCACTGTAGATTACAGCTGACTGACAAAATCTCTCAGCATATTCACTCACAGTTTCTTCTTTCCTTTGCACACAGGTAGTAATTCTAGACCAATCTATTTTGGGTCCTAAGATATTCTTTAGGATTTTCAAAATACCTTCTCTTAAATCACCCTTACTGGCATTTCGCAGTTCAGAAGTAACAGCAGATTCAAAACTGTTGAATTCAGATTCAGTTAGAATTTGTGACATCAGCTGCGTGACTTCTGCCAACGACATGTCATAAAGACGCATTTTACTGATCAATGTTCTTCTAAATTCAGAAAAATGTGTGCGTGCTGACGGTAAACTCTGAGATAGTCTCTCTATATCTTTAGGACATAAAGCTTTGGCAACAGTTTGTATTTGCACAACAGAAGAATTGAGAGGAACACTATCAGTTTCCTCAATTCCCTGAGATTTTCTCCTAGCACCACACACATTGACTGAATTTACAGGCACATCAGTTACTGATTGGAGAGCTACATCTGTTTCAAAGAACGCTTGTAAATCAGGGTAAATGTTATCAGGCTGACTAACTTCCACATCAGTTTTTGCTGCAGCTTTCTTGAGGTTCAATTTCTTAGTCAAAGTGGATACTCTAGCACGGAGTTCATTGTTCTGTTTCTCTAGCTCTGAGTTACGCTGAGACTGTTTTGTAGCTAGGGTTACAATGAATTCTCTGTGACAACAGATAATGCCTTTCACATTGTTCTTACGAATACTTGCTCCTAGTACCTTTTTACACTCATCTACCGACCAAGTCTTGTCTGGATGAATCTCATATTTCTGCGTTAGTTCTTGTCTATCTTTTTCAGTGACTATTAGGTCCATTTGTTCCCCTAACAGCGTTTTGAATTCACTGTCTGACCACAAAGGAGTCGCAAGACCCATCTTTTCTGTGGTTGGAATCAGCCTAGCATTCCTTCTAACCATTTTGTAAGTTTCTTCTGTACCACACAAACAAACACAAAAAAAAAAAAAAAAAAAAATACTTCTCTGACCAACAGAGGGTACACTTGTTAAAAAAAAGCTTAACTATTGTTAACTTTCCAAATTACCAACACTTCACACTTAACTTCCCTGCCTACAAGAACAGAGGATAAACCAAAATTATTAGCATAAAATGCTAACCTTCCCTGCCTGAAACAGAGGATAACCAATTTTTAGCACGTAATGCCAAATCTTCCCTGCCTGAAAGAACAGAGGATAACCAATATTATTAGCACGAAATGCTAACCTTCCCTGCCTGAAACAGAGGATAACCAATTTTTAGCACATAATGCCAAATCTTCCCTGCCTGAGAGAACAGAGGATAACCAATATCAAAATTATTAGCACGTAATGCCAAATCTTCCCTGCCTGAAACAGAGGATAACCAATATTATTAGCACGAAATGCTAACCTTCCCTGCCTGAAACAGAGGATAACCAATTTTTAGCACGTAATGCCAAATCTTCCCTGCCTGAGAGAACAGAGGATAATCAATATCAAAATTATTAGCACGTAATGCCAAATCTTCCCTGCCTGAAACAGAGGATAACTTTCATCTCTAAAAGAAAAACTTTAGAGGATAAACTTAGTTAAACAAACCCTACAGATGTATGTTAACTCTTCTCTGACGGCCCAGAGGATACGAAATTTGTACTGGTCTTAGGTTCTTTTGGATTAGAGACAGCACTCACCACAACCCTTGGTTGAGAGAAACCAATTCATAATGCATGATATCATACCAAATTTTGCCATAAGTTAATTATATTGAGTTTTTACAATATAAATATATTTTAGAAACTTAATTTCCTGTGAAGTTGCTTTGCAACGATTGTATCGTAATAAGCACTATACAAATAATCTTGAATTTAATTTAATTGAATTTCCAGCGATATCATTGACTTGATTGCACAGATACTATTTGAGCTGAACTGAGCTGGATGATGCCATCACTGAATTCAATAATGATATGATAAGTTAAAAATTAAGTGTTAAATCTTGTCATTTTACATTATTGACACACTATTTTCCTATTTTGATACTGTGCAGTTGCTTTGTTACAATTTGTATTTTTAAAAGCGCTATATAAATAAAGATGACTTGACCCGACACAGGGTTAAAGGCTCACCAATCTTGACACAAATACATCAGCTAAAATAATGTTTTTAAAATGTGACCCTGGACAACAAAACCAGTCTTAAGTCGCTGGAGGATATTTGTAGCAATAGCCAAAAATACATTTTATGGGTCAAAATGGTCAATTTTGATTTTATGCCAAAAATCATTAGGATAGTAATTAAAGATCATGTTCCATGAAGATATTTTGTAAATTTCCTACCGTAAATATATTAACATTTAATTTTTGATTAGTAATGTGCATTGCTAAGAACTTCATGATGATTTTCTCAATATTTTGACTTTATTTGCACCCTCAGATTACAGATTTTCATAAAGTTGTATCTCAGCCAATTATTGTTCTATCATAACAAGCCATACATCAATTGAAATATTATTTATTCGGCTTTCAGATTATGTATACATCTCAATTTCAATAAATTTACCCTTATTACTGGTTTGTGGTCCAAGGTCACAAATAATGTCTAAGTTAACACATGTTCAAATCAATCACTTTAGCAAAGTTTGTACTATTTTCTACTTATAAAAAAAAAAAAAACATTATTTCAATAAATATACTGTCATTAAAATATGTTAATATACAAAATAATTTAATACAGAAACAAAGTCATTTTAAAAAGTAAACATTCTGAAAGAATTAGAGATCCCATAATAATTCAATATAGATTTACAATAGTACAATAGTAGTTTTTAAATATGATGGTTTCCTTCTAATCATGGTGACTATCTCCAAGATGGACACCCAACACAATATATTATATTTACCATATGACTTTAACCATGTCATGTAAAGAAATGAAAAAGTCAGTCATCTATTAATTAGCATGTTAATTACTGTGCCTATAGCCCCAACAGCAGGGGCGTTTTTACCCCAAATACCATATTTTAACATATTATTTAATTATTTTCTTTGATTATCTTAACTCGTTAAGAAGACATCTGTCTCAAAATACATGCATTCATTTTAGCAATTCTTATTTGCTACTTAAATCTACATTTTAAAAAACTGAAAATATTAGATCAAGTAAGCACAGAATTGTGCTGCTGCCCGCAATCGCGTCAAGGATCAGACAAATTTGCACGTGTATCTTAAAAAGCAGATGTTATGGAAAGTGCTACGCCACATTGTTGTGCCATCTAGTAGTTTAGAGGGAAATAATATCAAGGTGCATTTTACCCCGGGTAAAATAATTGATCAAAAAAATAATTATAGATTAATTAAATTAATAATATAAAAACAAATTGTATTTGTTGTATGTTTTATTGCTGTATTGTTGTCCAGTTAAAACAAAAAGACAATATTACATAGAATAATAGGCCTACTTCTATAAAGAGAAATGTTTAGACTCATACAGTGCTGCTTGAAAGTTTGTGAACACTTTAGAGTTTTCTATATTTCTGCATAAATATGACCCAAAACATCATCAGATATACATATACATCCTGAAAGTAGACCAAGAGAATCGAATCAAACAAGTAAGATAATTGTTTTTTCTTTGTCGTTTATTTATTGAGAAAAATGATCCAGTGCTACATATCTGTGCATTGCAAATGTATGTGAATCTTTTCTTTCGGTATCTGGTGTGACCCTCTTTTGCTGCAGTAACTGAAGGTAAAGTTTCTTGTAAATGCTGATCAGTCCTGCACAATAACATGTAGGAGTTTTAGCCCATTCCTTAGTGAAAAACCACTTAAACTATGTAATGTTGGTGGGTTTCCTCTTATGAACTGCTTGCTTAGGTCCTTCCACAACATTTTAATAGGATTAAGGTCTGGACTTTGACTCAGCCATTCCAAAACATTAATTTTTTCTTCTTTAACCGTTCGACTTGTGTGCTTGGGTTGTTGACTTGTTGCATGACCCACGTTCTCTTGAGACTCTGGTCTTAAACAGATGACCTGACGTTTTCCTTTAGAATTTGCTGGTATACTTCAGAATGCATTGTTCCATCAATGATGGCAGGCCGTCCTGGCCAAGATGCAGCACAACAGGCCCAAGTCATGATACCACCACCACCATTTTTCACAGATGGGATAAGATTCTTAAGCTAGAATAGTGTTCTTTTCTCCGAACATAATATCTTCACATTTAAACCAATAAGTTCTATTTTGGTTTCATCCACCCATTAAACCTTTCTTCAATAGTCCTCTGGCTTGTCCACATGATCTTTAGCAAGCAATTTGGAGAACAGTGGCTTTCTTCTAACAACTCTGCCATGCACACCATCGTTGCTCAGTGTTCTCCTGATGCTGGGCTCATGAACATTAGCCAATGTGAGAAAGGCCTTTAGTTGCTTAGAAGTAACCCTGGGAACTTTTTCAACCTCGCAGATTATTACAGGTTCTGCTTTGGAGTGATCTTTGTTGGTCGACCACTTCTCGGGAAGGTAGCAGTGATCTTGAATTTCCGCCATTTGTACACAATCTGTCTGACTGTGGATTTGTGGAGTCTAAACTCTTTAGAGATGGTTTTGTAACCTTTTATAGCCTGATGAGCAACATCAACTCTTTTTCCAAGGTCCTCAGTAATTCTGACATGATTCACTTCCACAAACATGAGACTTTGATAAATCCCTGTTCTTTGAATAAAACTGGTCACGTACTGACATTTAATAGTCATTGCACCGACTGAAAACACCTCTGCACAGATGGACTCTAATTTCACCTTTAAAATAACTGCTAATTCAAGAGATTCACATACTTTTGCCACTCACGGATATGAAATACTGGATCATTTTCTTGAATAAATAAATGACAAAGACAATTTTTTTGGTCTCATTATATTTGATTGAGTTAACTTTGTCTACTTTCAGGACTTATATGAAAATCTGATGATGTTTTGGGTCATATTTATGCAGAAATATAGAAAATTCTACAGGGTTCACAAACTTTAAAGCAGCACTGTATTTGACAAGAGTGTCACCAGATCGTCCACCTGAGCCATTGGTGCTTGGACCCAAGAATCAGCTTGCGGCTATTTCACAGTATATTTAATTTTACTCAAGAAGATATAATAATATGTAAGTCAATGGTGTTTGGGTTGAGCCACAGACTGCCGCCTGCAGGGACGAACTAGCTTCGCAGCATAATGCTGCATTAGCCTCTGCACTCGTTTCATTCAGTTGGCCGTGAAAACGACAGGTGCAGGTGCTTTGTACTGTGCTTCTAAAATGCGCAAAACTGTGATTCTTTTTATCGTAAACTACTACTTTGAGTCTTGAATCTGATGTGAGAAAAGAGTGCCATTGTTTCCATCTTGGCAAATGAGCGTTTACGGTGTTATTATGTCTCCTACGGTGCATCATATCCAGCGAGCGCTCGTCTGTTCTCTTCTTCTCTGTATGACGACGACGGTCATCACGCGCTCCTCTTCAACATCCGATCTCAAATCCAAAATATCTGGCGTGGAAGAACTGCTGGAGGAGTTCCGTAAGCAGCTACAGCAGGATGAGTCGGAGCCGAGGGAGAACGGGGACGATGGAGACCGCTGTATCAGTGGCTTCAATGCGGCGGAGGAGCGCATCATCCGTGCCAGCGCGTCCATCGAGCAGGGCGCCGCGTTCTTGTCCGCTCCGCAGAGAGTGTTCAGCTGGAGGGACTGCGCGCACGCCTGCTGCTCTCACCCGCACTGCACAGCCGCCATCATTCAGGAGGACCTCAAGCAGCCCGATGACAGTTTTCGCTGTTATCTGTTCAACTGCACGTACAGGGGCAGAAATGTGTGCTCTTTTTCATTTCAGCCGGGATTCAGTACGTATAGTCGGGTGGACAACAACAGCTCTAGAGCCCATGAGCCCAGCCTTGGTTCCGCTGCCACTGACAGCCCAAGCGCGTCAGCCGGGAGACCTTCATATGGGATCGTTGAGGGTGGGTTTCTTCGATTGTAGTAATCATGGGCCGCATGTAGGCTACTGAATGGGTCGAGCTAAGAAAGACGAAAATTTTGTTTTGTATCAAATGTAAACTACTTAATGATCGTGAGCCCAACATTCAATCAAAGTCGTCTTTTACTGTTGTGATTAAGTGTTGTGTTAAATAGAGAGAGAGATATTTTATTTTTATTTTTACTTCTAGCGTATTCTTAAACTTGGACCTCATTACTGAAGTACACATTCAAGCAGCAGACACAGCCCACACTCTCTAAGCTTACTTTAATTGAAAATATGCATTTTCATTCACAGGCTATGGTTGCCATAACATTTTAGTTCAAAAATATAAGTGCCATTGTTTTAAAAAAATGCTTTAATGACACATAGATATTCAGTTGTTATGCTTTCAAATGTCAAACTCCTCCTAAATTACTACAGTACTTGTGCAGTCAAAATTATCTAGTCTAATGTTAAAATTTACTCGATGACATTTTGTGTGTGTGACATTCAAATCATTTTTTTGAATAATTGTACATAAATAGATTACGTAAAACAAATGTGATTTTTTTTACTGCAGGCAGACATATAATGGTGCATTACAATTAGTTTGAGTGTCCCTTATTCTATCCCTTATTTCCTTTAAAAAAAATACAATTGTCCCTTATTTTCAATTTCTAAAGTTAAGATTTTCACATCAAAACGAAAGCTCTAGAAAAATGCAATGAATTACAAGGCTGTAGAGAACAGTGCACTATTGCAGACTTATATACTGAAGTTATATACTGAGGTTTTAATTACCTTATTTAATATAATTATTCATGAACAAAAGAGAGAAGTGGGCCAGTCTAGGGCATGAAACTCCAGGGCTAAAAATGAGTCCCAGTCCAGCCCTGTTTGTATGTCTTCATGTCATCCAAAGATATACAGTAATTATATAATACACACTACCTTTTTTTGAAATAAACATATAGATTTAGGCTATATGGCAAGGATGCATTAATCCCTTAAAGGGTTAGATCACCCAAAAATGAAAATTCTATCATTTATTACTCAACCTTTACGTCCTTCCAAACATGTAAGTCTTTATTATAATGCTCAGTTGTAAGTCATTTATAAGTGATTAGTTAATGATTAACTACATTTTTTACAAAACATGACTATGTGTTCATAAATGCTTAGGTGATATGTTAATATTTTTATCTATGTTTTGTAGATTAATTTATAGACCATTTATAAGTGATTAGATGATTATGATGAACTAATAATTTACAAAACATGACTACGTTCACAAATGATTACTAAGAAATATGCTAACGATTTACAAATCTGTCGCAAGTTATCTTCAAAAATAGCATCATGAAATAATCAAATATATCCTTAGTAAATGGTTAATAGTTACTAGTTAAGTTACAAGTTAATATATTATTAATCTCTTATAAATCACTGAAATGCCAACATTGCACTATTATCTCAATAAACATTTGTTAATCATGGACAAATGATGATTAAACCATGTGTAAATTATCAGTATACAATTCATGTAAGTTTCGTTCAAGTTGTAAGCTGGTCTGTTAAAAAGCACAAAAATGCAATTATTCTAAACTATATATTTTTTAAAGAATGATAAATGATTTGCTGTCAAGTGAATAAATGTGTGAATGACTTACAGTCAGTGGATTCCCATGTGTTGTGTTCAACCCTTTCTCTCATCAGCACAGACTTGTGTTCAGTGGGGAGTGTGTGGGATCTAGTGATAACATGAACCGGTTTTACACTCCACTGAAGATCACATCAGGTGCACAGCATGTGTGTCAGAGAAGACATCTGTCTACACCCTCACCAGTCAGCCTGTACAGCGCAGTAAACACTACAAAGTATTCAAAACATGTTGTATAAATGCATTAATAAATCATTTACAAAGCTTTCTGCATCCCCTAATCTAGTGTAAACTACTCATCACTTGTTAATGTGTTACACGTCATTTGTAGACTTTTTTACCAGTTACAAATGATCTGTAGGTGTATACAAGGCACTTACAACACTTAATTTATCCCCTGATCTAAAGTGTAAACTACTCATCAGTTGTGAAAGTTTTACAAACCTTCCAGTTACAGGTTTTGAATACTACTGCAATGTAAGTGCTGACTGGTGAGGGTGTAGACAGATGTCTTCTCTGACACACATGGAGTACTCTGACACACTGTGTCACACCGGTAAAACCGGTTCACATTATTACTCTTTAACGGACCAGCTTACAACTTTAACAAAACTTATATGAATTGTATACTGATCATTTAATAATGGTTTACTCATCATTTGTCCATGATTAACAAATGTTTATTGAGATAATAGTGCAATGTTGACATTTCAACGATTTATAAGTGATTAATAATATATTAACTAGTAACTATTAACCATTTACTAAAGGATATGTTTGATTATTTCATGATGCTATTTTTTAAGATAACTTATGACAGATTTGTAAATCGTTAGCATATTACTTAATAATAATTTGTGAACGTATAATCATGTTTTGTAAATGATTAGTTCATCATTAACTAATTACTTGTAAATGACTTACAACTGAATTTTATTAGAAAGTGTTACCGCAACGCAACTGAAATTTTCGCAGGTCCAGAAGGACATTGGTAAAATAGTCCATGTGACATCATGGGTTCAACCGTAATTTTACGAAGCTACGAGAATACTTTTTATGCGTATAAAAATAATGACTTTATTCAACAGTTCGCTGCTATTATGGAGAAAGTATCAGGACGGATGTGCAGCACAACGCGCATGTGTTTACACGATGCAGAAGCACACACATGCGTCGTGATACTCTCCACAATGGCGGTGCGCTGATGCAGACGGGACGAGGAGGAAAAGAATAGGGGTGTAACGATTCATCGATATGGATCGATATATCGATACAATGTATGACGATACGATGCATCGATGCCACGCGTAAAATATTGGTATCTGTAGTATAAAAAGGCACCTTTATTTTGGCACTGTCTACATTTTCATATAATGTCTGTCTATGCATTACCACCAACGCGTGCATTCTCGTTCAATCTCACGTATCAGGACTCGATATAAGGACTGCCCGAAGGCACGAGGCGAGCACATAAGGCGCTCGGGATTGTTGGAGTAACAGTCGAGTGCTGTGTGAGAAGTTTTCCGCGCACTGAAGCGCACACACACACATCTGAAGAGTGCGCACGCACACACATCTGAAGAGTTGTCTATCACAAAATACACAAAAATGAAATCTTTAGATTTAGACCTTTCCACAATATGTATTTTGTTATGCTTATAAAAGTTTTGATTCTAAAAGACTAATAATTTTTTTAATATGATACTTGACACCGCCCACTAAAGGGGAGGAAACGGAAAAAATATTTAAAGTACCATTTCCATGGTAACGCAATGTCTGATTTCAAAATGGGTTTTTAACATGATTTTGAGGTTTTAGCTTTCAAGTGATGATTCAAGTTTATGATGATTGATTACTAAACTATGTGACTAATCTAAGTGCCAAGAGGCCGGTGACACTTAAGGGGTTAAATTGATCAAAAGTTCAGAAATACAGAAATTCTATTAAGTGCTGTCTTTTGAACCTTCTATGCATCATACAGGCTACAACTGAAAAATGATTTTAACATTGATTATAGTAGAACATGTTTCTTGAACTCCAAATCAGCATATTAGAATGATTTGTGAAGGATCATGTGACATTGAAAACTGGAGTAATGATGCTGAAAATGCAGCTTTGTCGTCAATGTAATAAATTACAAAATATGTTCAAATAGAAAAGAGTTCTTTGAAATGTGAATAATATTTCACAATATTACTGTTCTTACTGTATAGATGCAGGCAGCTTTAGTTCTTACAGACTCTAAACTTTTTAACGGTAGTGTATAATTAAAAATAGTCAATAGAAGTCTAAAAGAACAGCTTTTTTACAGCTTCATAGCGTGTTAAAAATATTCAATTATATATGCACTGTGTCCGATATCATTCTCAGTTTCTTTGTAACATCATGCTTTTGTTTGTACCTGCATAGCTGTTGATTTTGAATGACATATTCTGTCATTGTTTGGAAGTAAAACAGCAGTTGATGACTTTGTAGCTAGCAGATAGGATTTTTGAAAAAATCTTTAAAGTGATAGCTCTCCCAAAATCTAACATTTCTCATAATTTACTCACCCTCATGTTGTTCCAAACCTGTATGAATAAAACAGTTGCTGGTAGCCATTGACTTGCATAGTTTTTTGTTTTTTTACACTAGCTGCTGATTGCTTACCAACTTTCTTCAATATATATTCTTTTGTATTCAACAGAAGAAATAAACTCATACAGGTTTGGAACAACTTGAGGGTGAATAAAAGATGACAGAATTGTATTATTATTTATTTATGTATGTATGCATGTATTAATTGTTGTATGTAGTGTGTATGTATTTATTTAACTAAATCCCAGCAGCTGAATCCTTACCCATCTTCAAGAAACGACTAAAAACACATCTCTTCCATCTTTATTTGACCCTTTAACTCTAGCACTCTCTATTCTAATTCTATTTAATCTATCTGTTTTCTTTATATCTATTAGTCTTGTTTGTATCTATCTGACCCTCTAACACTAGCCCCCCCCCCATTCTACTTGTTTTCTTTCATTTAAAAAAACCCTGCTACGTGTACTGCGTTAGGCTATCTGAGACTTGTCATTGCACTTGCATATCATTGCTCTTTTGTTGATTTTGATTGCTTCTATTGACCTCATTTGTAAGTCACTTTGGATAAAAGCATCTGCTAAATTACTAAATGTAAATGTTATGTTTTACTGGAGCTCAAGAAACACTGCTTCCGGCTCTGCATCTGTGGGTGCAAGAGTTCACTCTATTGTAAATAAAAGAAAAGGCACAAAAATGTTGAACTTGACTTTGTGCGTGTTTGGGTTTCACAGGTTTGGATGAGCCGCCTCGTAGTGATGCGGGGCAGGACTTGGTGGTTCAGCTGCCAACAGACTGGGCAGTGCTAGACGGCAGAGACAGCACTGATGATCATGATATCATGCATTATGAATGGGCTCTTGTGAAAGGAGATCCCTCTGTTAAAATGAAGGTAAACCTTTCATAGTCAGTCATCTCTCAAAGTTTTAACACTGTGACATTGCTTTGTTTGAGCAACCTGAACAGCTGGACAAAGCAACATTGGCTCAACCAATAGAAGAAGGTTTTGAAGTCAGTGAGGATTGCTGTACCGTTGGTTTTTGTCATATTTGGTGTTTAATTTCGATCATGACATCTGGTCATTTTGATATCAGCTCAACTTGTTTGTGTCGCCTGAACACTGCCAAACTCTTTATTGCTGGATCTCTCTTTTTTAATCGCCTTTTAAGCAATCATAGCATCATGTGGCAAAACTTAAACACTTTTCATTAAATAAAACACATCTGTCGATTTGCAAGTATTTGTGCTGACCTGCCGGCCATTGCAAGCTATCCAATCAGGCTGTTAAATTTATTGATTTTATGTTTGTGTCAGTTACATTGCAATGCAATTCTGCAGAGACTACAAAATGTAGGCTTGAGTAATATCATGACCAAAATATTCATACCATATGTAGCATTCTTTTCCAGTTTTGTTCATTGTACTGAATAATATCTGTGAACCGTCTTCTGTGTGATATTGTAGTTAAGTTTAGGCAAGATAGATAAGAAACTTATGTTGCTGTCCACATAAAATGATGGCAGGAAAACCATTTCAGAAATTGTTTTTTAAATAAGTGAGCTATAAAAATTTGCACGCGAGATATTCCAGTAGTTTGAGTGGACCTCAAAGAGAAACTTGGGTCTGAGAGACATATTTCTAAGTGCATATGAAGTTCACTGGTCTTGATTATGTTGTGTGATTCCTGCAGGTGACTCACCCAGGTCTGCTGAAACTCAGTGGTCTTAGAGAAGGAATTTATACCTTTGAGCTGACCGTCACCGACACGGCGGGACAGAAGAGATCTGACAACGTGTCTGTCAGTGTGCTCGCCCCTGCACCAAACGCAGAAGGTCAGAAATGTTATGTCTCCAAATGTTCAAAAGAGAGATTGCATGTTAGGAATGTGAAAAACGACATATTTTCTAAATCAACTTGCTGGTGGATTGTCTGAATGACTGCTTGGTGTCAAGTATAATTAGGTTGGTTTAGGACCATGCTGACTGGACATCGATTAGATGTGTTTTTTAGAGCTGTTCATTTAGAAACATAATTGAACAGAGCAGAACACAGGGGTCCTAAGAGTTTTTACTTTTAACCTCAAATTAAACAGCAGTCAAAGAGAGATCTGGCACAATGTCTGTATACATGGCCTAACATAAAAAAAATATAATACAAATGAAGTCTTGACTAATAAAATATATTATTTTTAAATAATCAGTTGATTTCATGACTGTAAATGTATTTGATATTGATGATGATTATTTGTCTGGGGAAGGGCTAGGCAGAATATTTGGTAACACTTTATTTTGATGGTCCCTTTTGAGCATTCTGTAGACAATAAGTAACTTTGCACCTACATGTCAACTAACTCTCATTAGAGTATTAGTAGACTATAGCTGCTTCATATCTGCTAACTCTTTAATGAGATGGTGTCCCAACAGACACTTTTACATTATTGACAAATTTGCCTATTTTGATATTGTGCAGTGCTTTGTTACAATTTGTATTGTTAAAGGCGCTATATAAATAAAGGTGACTTGACTTGACTTGACACTCTACTGACTTATAGATGGTTTGATCGTGCGCACGTGCCCGGACCGAAGGTAACTTCCGGTCTGTGTTTGTATATTAGGCTGTTAGTGGCGTCGGCTACAAACACAGTTAAAGTGATGAGTAATGAAGTTGGGCTCAGGTTGTTGTATTGTGGGATGTGTTTCACATACATACATTTATTTGTGGCGACCCGCCATAATATCAAAACTTTCCCAAAAGACTTGAATAGAAATGAGCACGAAATGCACGTTTAAAAATCAAAACGAGGCGCTGTGTTTTTATATCACTGTATTTCTGAAGGAACAAATGTTTGATGTCATTTTCATTTCATCTTGTATGTTATATGTCTGATAAAGCAGCGTTTGTAAACTCAGTTTACAGCCGTTACCGGCCCAAACCTCTAACGTTAACGTTATTTCTCCCGCTTTTAAGTGTCTTCTGCTGGCAGAGACTGAATTTGCATTTTGAATAAGTCCGTCCAAGTAGTTATCGCTGCATCTCAGTCCGTCTGATTTACGAAGCAAATATATTTAGCTTGTTATAAAAAAAATAATCTACTCCTGAGGGACTTAGCTGTTGTTATTAATTTTATTTGGACGTCTACCGGAAGTTAAGTTAGGGCCACAAACTGCATGCGCAGTAACAATTGTTTATGTTGTTGCCGTTGAAACCGTCTATAAGTAACTTTGCAAGTTCATTTCAACTTATTCTAACCCGTACCCTACCAGTCTGCTAATACTCTACTAACACTCTAATAAGAGTTAGTCGACATATAGGTGCAATGTTACTTATGGTCAACTAAATGTGTGAAAGGAACCATCAAAATAAAGTGAAACCAAATATTTATATTCAAAAATTCTATATACAAAAAAGAAAATGATGAAACAAACCGAGTCTTGCCGGTTTGTTTTTTAGAGAATGATAGAAAAATGAAAGATTGCTTCTCTTTACGGGACTGTTTAGGATGTGTGTGAATGAGAGCACACAATATGACAAACCTCTGGCAGTGTGAATACAGAAAATTAGCCAAATTTCCTGGAATATCAGTGTGAAATTGTTTTTATGTTAAAATATGTATTGTATGCAGAGGACTGAGATAAAGTAGAAAATTATGCAGTAGTTAAAATAGTCTTAATAATCTAAGATCACAGTGATATGCTTGTAAATATGGTTCATAAGATGTTTATTTTAGTGATGTTATTGAGTAGTCTGATAGCTGTTGGAAAGAAACTTTTCTTTAATCTGGAAGGTTTAGCTGTTATAACGTTGAAACCTTCTTAGGTGACCACACTAATTGACTAGTCAAGTTGTCATCCATCCTGACCCACTTTTTGGATGTATATGTCCATATATTATTATTATATGTAAAACTTTATTAGTTTATTTATAATTCAGCATCTTTAACACTGTCCTTTACTGCTGTACTTTGTTTTATATCAAGTGTCTTGTGTATTGTTAGCAGTATTTTCTGATGTTCTGTCGGTTTTGTGCAGATTACG
Source organism: Oxygymnocypris stewartii (assembly GCA_003573665.1). Taxonomy (NCBI): domain Eukaryota; kingdom Metazoa; phylum Chordata; class Actinopteri; order Cypriniformes; family Cyprinidae; genus Oxygymnocypris; species Oxygymnocypris stewartii. Next base: position 33,328 of record QVTF01013398.1, read on the forward strand.
GGAGTATAGAGGACTAATAAACTGTACATTTCAGCCTAAATCTATATGAATGTGACACAGCGGTGTGTGTGTTTCTCTGAAGTGTGTACAGGTCACTGTTCTCGGTATCAGTTCATGTGTGATGATGGCTGCTGTATAGACATTGGTTATGCCTGCGATGGAAAGCAGCACTGCCCTGACCGATCAGATGAAGATTTCTGCCAAAATTGTAAGCTTAGACCACCATCTTCTCAAAAGCCTTTTTAGAATCGTAATTATTTAAAGATGGATAAAAATCGTTGGGTCTGTTTTATAGTTAATAGTGGTCATAAATCCAACCCCCCCTCTAAACATGATGGACCAGATAAACAAACTGAAGCAGAAGCCCAGACGCCCACAGAAATACAGCTCAATGACAGCCCTAAACCTGAACAACATCAACATTATGACTTCAGTTCACAAGGTAAGACATAAGATACATCATTTAAAGGAATAGCTCATCAAAAGTCAAATTATTTACTCAATCTCATGTGTTTTGAAGAATGTTTATACAGGTATACACAGCACACTGACTACTCAAAAACATTGCACGTAATCATGAGTTCACAAAATTCCTCCACTGCTTCCTTTCTCTTTGGGCAGCTTTATTAACAAAGCCTCTTTATGTCTAGACATGTGATACTGTGAGAGCAAATGTCTCTCTCTCTCTCTCTCTCTCTCTCTTTGTGCCAGATCCCTGTGCAGCGCCCCCAGCGGTCGGCCCATGTAAAGGTGTTTTCCCACGCTGGTATTACGATTCTGATACAGGAGATTGCCAGCACTTCCAGTATGGTGGCTGCAAAGGAAACCACAACAACTTCCTCCAGAAGTCTGATTGCATAAACGAGTGCATTCAGAAACCATGTGAGACTTAATTGATTTAGCTGATTTTTTTATGTATAAATGACTTTGCAATTATTCAGTTGAGAATTATGTGATGCTAACAATTGTTCTGTTGCCATCTTTCAGCAGTGACAAAACATCAGGGTACTGCAACTCCAATACCCAGTGTGAAAACATACACACGTATGTACAACGATATTAGCGAAGGGTTAAGAATAGAATATTATGTTTGCTTTATGCCAAGGATGTCAAATCTTGCTCTTGGAGGGCCAATGTCCTGCAAAGTTTAGCTCCAACACACTTGCCTGGAAGTTTCTAGTGAGTCTGAAGGCTTTGATTAGCTGGTTCAGGTGCTTTTAATTAGGATTGGGGCTAAACTCTGCAGGACAGTGGTCCTCCAGGAACAGGTCTGGACATCCTTACTCTATGTGTGTGTGTGTGTGTGTGTGTGTGTGTGTGTGTGTGTGTGTGTGTGTGTGTGTGTGTGTGTGTGTGTGTGTGTGTGTGTGTGTGTGTGTGTGTGCTCTCTGCATGTATATCATCACTTTAATGCTGCTTTCACATGCTATCAGAAATGTACTATTTCCCACTTATGAAGTCGTGATTACGAGCTTGTCGCATTCAAGTGCTTTGTTGTCAGAAAGAATCAAATGTAGCATCATCCATTGATCGACAATCATATAAAAAATCACAGCTTGCTGATGATTTTGGAATTTCTGTCAAATATATGTGTATTTCACTGTTTATAAAACATACAATATGCTTCAAATAATTGTTCATATATAGTCTATAAATACACTACTTTAGTGGCAAGACAAAGTGATGTAGTTGTGGAAAAGACTAATAAAGAAAAGCACTAACAGCCAGTGTAATAAAAGCCATGAAATACAACTCTGAATATGACGCAAACCTGCAATAATTAAATGTTAAACAACACAAATGTCCTTTATGTATTTAATCCCATTTTATTCAACAATGTCTTTGCTGCTGACCTTCGAATTATTCTTCAGCCTGAGGCTTATTCATTTCACTTTTCCTGTGAAAGGGCTTTTACGATAGCCAAAAATATACTTTTTTTATATTAAAAACAAGCAAGCAAGACCTGCCCAGATTTAAAAAGTAAAGTAATGCATTACTTTCCATAAAAAGTAGGCAGTAGTAACGTAATATTGTAATGCATTACTTTTAAAAGTAACTTTCCCCAACACTGTTGACACCAGCAATGGTTGTCCCAAAGTTTATGACTCGGAAATTCTGGTATCAAAATTATAATTAACAATTAATAATACAAAAACGAATGAATTAAAAATTAGTTTCCCAGTGGTAAATATGGCTTGAATAGTTCATGTCTAATTTCTGATTAGGAAACTGGTATTACACTAATTCTGATAGCATTAGTACTTGAGCTCTTTATAGTAGAATTGATTTGGATTGGCTGTCATTCAACAGCTTAAACAACTAGTTGTGAAAGTGTTTCCAGAAGTCGTGTTCCTCTGTTGCATTATAGTTGTGGCGTGGACACCGCTGTTCTTGTCCTTGCTGTGAATGGGTCTTTAGATTCTTTGATGTATTTGAGTTAAATGTGCTCTTGAGCAAATGTAATACCTGCAGCATGTACTATTACAAATAACTGTTTTTTGTTGTTGTTGTTTTTGTTTTTGGTGCAGATCCCATTGCTTCTATCCATGAGGAAAAACTGCAAAATCCTCTCATAGAGTCTCGGAATTCACTGCCATCGTCTAAAACAAATCGTGTACTGGAAGGACACCCACCCCCTGAATCAGGTCTGTTTTATCTTCCGAGTAACACACAGCACTATATAAATATCATTTGCACTTATGTGTCTGTGTCTGTTTCTCAAATTCTTCAAGTGTCACTCTGTGTATGTGTGTGAAGGTGCGATCTTACCCCTGGCTTTGGGTCTGATCATCAGCATTCTGCTCGTACTGATGGTGGGCTGCAGGCTCTGGCTTGTACGTCACAGACTGAAGAAAGCTTTGCCTCTCACCACAGAAGAGTCCGATTACCTCATCAATGGCATGTATCTGTAGCAGAACAGCCACCTGCCAATCAACCCTCCAATCTGCTGCACTATTTGTGTGACTGTGTATGTATAGGACACCTGAGTTGGCAAAAAAGTCTAATGCACAGCTAGTCAACCCTGCTCCTGGGGTCAGGTGCACCTGCCTAGTTGTGAAATAAAGGGGCACTAAATTGCACCATTAAACTTGAATTTACATATAAAATACATATTTCCTCCAACAAAGAATAATGCATTAAATAAAACAGCTTGAATTGTATCAGTAAGCTAATGTTTTATCCAGCAGACTTCAATGCTTAAGACATATAATGCATTTACAAAGAGAGAACGTTATGTGCATAAATGAGTTTGAAGCTCTTCAACATAAACCCAGATCAAAACAGAGCACCTCAGTGTGCATCCCATCCCTTTATTATCAATTATAATAAATAAATGCATTTTTTTGTAATATTTATGTATTGCTTCATTTCAAATACAGCTTATGAATTTACATATAAAACACGTGTTTTGTTTATTTTCATGAGTACTGTATAATATTTCAGTGGCCTTTTTAACATTAGTTATGTGAAGTAAACGAAGTTAGAATCGAGCCAGTTCACAGCATTTCAACACAATTCTGTTCACAAATTTGAAGGCTACTGTTGGATTGAGGTTAAACATCATTAAGCGACTACACATTACAGTGAGCTTACAGCCGACTAGCTACATTCTGCATTAAAAACAATTGGTGCAACCAGATTAAGTGCAACGTTACAAACTAGTTAGTAATTAATAAACACCAAGTGTGGACTTGTAGTTCTCCAAAAGCAGGGTTGACTATTACTGATCTATTGATTGATGGTAAGTATTCATGCCATTAATATCCTCCTGAGTGCAAAATGACACAACTATCTCTCCTATATTGTATGCCAAATTAAGTGAATCTCAAATCATGCTCTCATGTGAATGGACACTGTTTCTAAGAAAATTGCATCTGTACGTTATTTTGCTAGCAATTATGCAGATGTGTGTGACTGCAACAAAGGTTACTGTGGCATAAAGATGCAGTTGTATGATTTGATAATATGTCTAAATACTGGCTTAATGCATACTTAAGAGTATATACTTGTTTTTTGAAGTGATTGAATTTGGATTCAGCTTTATTTTTTTAATGAAGTATGATATACCACAAGCTTGCCTGATATTTTTGACCTGGGAATTTGACCCTTTAATGAGAGTTTATTTTGGGAGAATTTCTGAAAATCCGTAATAGGATAAACATTTAAACCATTTTGTTTCTGTATCCTTAAATGATTATATGCTTGACTGTACAACTGAGTTCATTACGTTCATTAATAATCTCAATCCAGGGAATACAGCTTTAGTTAATGTAATTATTGGTGCCATCTTAAAATTTCTAGATTACAACTTTAGAATTGATATATATATATATATTGGCCCCCGACAAAACTTTCTTGATAAATAAAATATATATATAAGTATATGGCCTTATCTGGTTATGGCAATGTTTTAAATGTGGTGTAATGGCTTACTTGTGATATTAAATACTAGTCTGTATAATCAGTGTAATTGTGCAAAAATGTTTTCAAACCTTATGATTGTAAAATATCAAATTTAATAATCTTGGAGTAATACATTAAAAACCCATTAAATGTGGACTAGCTATATGAGTATCCAGAGGGTGTTATGAATGTCACATGCATACTTAATTGTGCACACACAAATGTATATGAACAGCCATAATTCTTTAAAAAGTTGTATGGTTTTATGGCGATGGCAAACACTCAGGTCACATCCTAGATGAGAAAGCGGTCCGAGCACAGCACAGCCACGTCGGCTCAGACCAATTCTTGTCCCCATTGTCTCTAGTCTTTTTCATAGTCCTGGATCACTAGGTGGCGCCGTGCCGATTCTGTCCAAGTATCCTCAGAGTGTGATGACCCTGACAAGCTCTCTTTCAATTGGTCAAAAAGATAAAGCCACATGTCCACTTTGGTGTGCTTGTCATCAGATAATCTGAAGCATCACATGGGAACGATTTGATCTTTGAACAGCTTTTTACCAGCATGATCTAGTGGATCAATTCTGTAAAGATCCCATGAATCATCTAGCACAAACTTTATAAGTAGATTTTCAAAATGTAATCCATTTTGTGCATTTGAATACTGATTCTAGGTCTTACAGTACAATAGTTATTAGCATAAACATAAAAGTTGGAGCTATTGCTGGTGCTAGGTTTGAGAGACAGACTTTAAATGTGTTGTGGTAAATGTTCAAACTGTCTTCTGTGTGCCATATTTCATAACTATTCTATGTATAGTTATATGCCATAAACGTAACAAAATTTGCATAAATAGTAAAAAAAAGTCATAGATTTTAGGGTTCTTGGATTACAAATAAAGACACCAATAAATGGGATTTTCAAGCTGCTGCATGTTCAACAAATGAAGCGTACTTCTAAAACACGTCAAGGCAGCCAATAGTGCATTACAATAATTCAGTTTAAGTGAAAGCTAGGTTTTCCCCAGATTTTACTGAAACAAATTTAGAAATGAAAGGATGACATCTTTTATTGTTCATGGTTTTTGATGATGAACATTTATTGGCATGAGATCCGACTAGCTTCTATCTAGATAGTTCACAATACCGTCTGATTGTGCACAACCAACAACAAAAACAATACACAGGAATTGTTTTCCCTTTACAATAGATGATAAACTTATGTAATTTGTTATTCTATGTCCAAATAAATGTTCAGTTGCATTTGCACTGAACAATTTGTTTCTGACTCTACCAGAACAAACCTGTCTCCCATTTTTGTAATGTGAACAGTTGAGAACCACCAAAAAGCATGCACAAGGTGAATAAAGAGCCAGCATCTGTGTTTGACCAGACTGCTCTTCATAGTGATAGCGGTCTCACAGTCTGTTAAAGTTTTACTGAGAAGTGGAGACAAACCTAGGAGATTGGCAGAGAAGCAATTTGGTTGATTTTGTCATCCAAACTCTACTTCTCTAAAGTTCAACCTGTGAGACTGTGAGGTTGTGTGAAAGAAGAGACCAGTGAATGAACAGATCATTGCTTAGCAGTGGGTTTATTTGTCAAAAGCTACGTTTGTGCGTGCAGGTTACACACAAACATGCACAGAGAATTGGCATTGAAAACCGCTTACAATCAGAATGAGCACTGAAGGTTTAGCTCAACGCTGTTTATGCAAGTGTGGATCCGATTGGGTCTTAACTTGCTGCATGTTAGATAATATAGACAAGCTTATTTTGAGCAGTGCAGAGATGAGAAACACATTTTAAAGTGAGCAGTAATATTGCCCCAACTCTGTTTATATCATTCCAAACCTGTATAATTTTCTTTCTGCTGTGAAATAATGTTCAATTCTGTTTTCCAAATAAAGAAAGTGGATGATTTTTGCTGTCAAGCTCCAAAGACACAAACGTACCATAAAAGTAGTCCATCCATACAACTCATGCATTCTGTCTAATGCAAGGCTTTAGATTATAGTCTTCCCTTCCGCTCTTAAATCTCATGTTTATCATACTCGTTTTGCTTCCACAACATCAAATCTAAAGGCGATGATTATGAATTTAACACAAACTTTTTAAAAGTTGACAACATGAAACATCAAAATTCATCATGTGTTTCACAAAACAAAGAAATTAATATGAGGTTGGAACAAAATAATGACACAATTATTTTAGTATTCTGGAGTTGATTTCTAAAATGTCTATTTATACTATACACTATATTGCCAAAAGTATTGGTACACCCCCTTCTAATGATCCGGTTTGACTACTTTAGTAATTTCTATGAGTACAAATCTTAATGTTTAAGAGAATTGTGCTTCTTATTTCATAGCAACAGTTTGGACAGGACCCTTTTGTTTTATAACATGACAGTACCTCTGTGTATAAGGCAAGAAACAAAAATAAATTATTCAGTCAGTGTGGAAGAACTTAGTGTATAAACTATAATTCAGACAGTAAAGTCTGATTGGATACGTCCTTGTAAAAGCCTGTTGCAAACCCCCTAAACACACACACCTGTGGCCATCAGTCTTTATTAAAGTGCATTGCTTGGCAACTGTAAACAGCCTAGAGTTATAGCTAATTGAGTATATTAGGTGCCTGGGGGAATGTTTTTATTATTACATTACAGTAACCATTAATATTAATAAAGGTAGTTATTTATAGAACATTGGAGTCTTTATCATATTGCTGTCACTGCTGCTCTAAAAGCAATTATTAGACTCAGGTCTGTGAAATACCTGATTGTGATTGGTTAAAGGCAGCATTCTGTGGTTTGTACATATTTTTCTAATTACGCTAAAGATAATAATTGTCCATTGTCCCAGATAAAAAAAAGTATTTATCATTCTGCACTCTTCTCACGTAACACGTTTTCAACTTTGCATGTTATTTATTTGGTTGGAATAACAGTTCTGCTTAGTGTCAGAGCCGACCAGCTGACTGTACAAGATCCCATACTGAGCAATTGAATCTGTGCTATACTGCTTATATGACAGTTAAACCAAAGAGAATCCCATTACCATGGTAAAACATGGCCTCTTGTGGCTTACTCTAGAATCCTCTTGATGAAATGATCGAATGTTAAGTGGTTTATTTTGCCTGGGCATCACATGCTTCAGCAGAAAACACAAGCCATAACTATTAACACATATTTGTAGAGCAAAGACATCCCCTAGACATAACGTAGCAGTGAATTCTGTTTTAATCACAGGCTGGATTCAGAGTGCTGTTAACATTATGCTGAGATGCATGAACAACCCAATTGACTGTAATACTGAAGTCATCACAAGAAATAAGCACCTGCGTCAACCCCCCCCCCCCAAAAAAAATGCATTCACACAATTCTCAAACTGCAGGCATGAAAATCTCAACACAAAGCCCTATTCCACTTTTAAATAAAATAATCTGATCAATACATCCCTCTTTCACGACCGCCAGACTGTCACAGGTATAGATATAGAGCATTTATACAAGCTCTCCTCCGTGAAGTCCATTTGTGTGTGTGTGTGTGTGTGTGTGTGCGCGCGCATGTAGTGCGATGAGTATTGCCAGATCATTCTTTCAAAGTTCATCCCTACAAAAAAAAGAGAGAACAAAAATAGTTACCATGAACATCAGATACACAAAAACAAGATATTATCATACAAAACATTACGACTGACATGCATACAGTATCAACAAAACACATGCAACAATTCGTTTCAGCAATCTTAAAGGTATTAAAGGTTAGTTCACCCAAAAATATTAGCCCATGTTTTACTCGCCCTCAAGGCAGGTGTATATGACGTTCTTCTTTCACATGAATCCAGTTATACTGTGTTCTTGTGGCTCAGGGGTAGAGCATTGCATTAGCAGCACAAAAGGTCATGGGTTCAATTCCCAGGGAAACACACAAACTGACAATAAATGTATAACCTGAATGCACTGTAAGTCACTTTGGATAAAAGTGTCTGCTACATGCATAAATGTAAATATTAAAAATGGTCCAGGTTTTTCATGTAAAACAGTCCAAGAGTAGTAAAATAAAGTGCACGCATGCATAATAAAATGTGCCTCACACAGCTCCATGGATGAATAAAGACCTCCTGTAGCGAATGAAAAATATCCATATTTAAAATGTTATAAACACCTTTCTCTCACTTCTGCTAACTGTCGTAGGTGGAAGCCGTTCCGATGGATGACGTAGGATGTAGGCATAGCGCACACACCGGTGACTAGTGATGAATGCGGAACGTGATTACTGTTTATGTTTTAAATATGGAAAAACGGCCCCCGGAGCCGTGTGAGGCACCTTTTATTATAGATGCACTTTATTTGACTTCTTTTGGACAGCTGAACAGAAACACCCACCCACTGTCATCATAAAGCTTGGAAGTGCAAGGACAATTTTTAATATAACTCTGACTGGATTAATCTGAAAGACATATACACCTGCATTGAGGGCGCGTAGAACATGGGCTAATTTTCATTTTTGGGTGAACTAACCCTTTAATGTGCAACACAGTTTTCAAACGGCATGCAATTTGTTTTTCAGATTGCACTGATCTGCACTTTGCGACTGTTGAAACAGGGTTCAGACCAAGGACTCGATATCTGGTGCGTCTATATCGGTTGCTGTAGCCACGATGTCAAGATACTTTCTTCTACAAAAACAGACAGTAGAAACTGTCCATTTAGATGCATTCAATGCAACGAAGAACACATTTTACACATTCACTAATGCTCAGCGATCACTGTATATGACATTACATACATGTCACAACGGCAGCGGTCTATGACAGGGTGGAAATCTGAAGGGTGCATTAGCTGTGCAATTGTGCTGGGGGCAATTATTGGTCTCACAAATTATAGCAACACAAGCTGTAATTAATTTAATTAGAATGTATTTTCAGGAACTGGGACTTTCTAAGCTTCTCTTGTTGAGATGTAAGTGATGTCATAAATGAATGCATTTTTTTTAAAGTTTTTTTTTAGTTGTTGTTGTTGCTGGAATTAACTCTGATCTGCATAAATAATAATTTGGGCTGCCGGTGTGAACAAAGCCATAATGCCAAATCTGAATAGGTTTCGATGTCTTCGTGCTTTCATGTCTCATCATTCAGAAAGCATTTTAGATGGAAAAAACAAAAACAAACTCGAGCCCATTCCAGCAGTTAATGGCAAACCAGATATTTAAAACATTATAATATGTTTTTTTTTTGTTTGGTCAAATCAGGCTGGTGGGTTAAAGTAAAAAAACTAATTTAAACACTGTGCAGCTGTTCATCATGGTATGGAGCAGCAAAAAAGACAAGCGGCAAATGCTGCCTCTGTCTGCTCCGGACCACACCGTTTCACCTGTGCCCTAGAAGAGAGAGGGGACAGAGGACAGGAAGTCACTTCCACCTTGACCACTGCTTGTCTTTGTCTGTTAAAGGCACGTAAATCACGCCCATCAGTGACTTCATTTTGGTGCTGCCATCCTCCAATTTGTCATACTGCTCCAGCATCTGGTTCCCTCCTGCTGGCCCGACCGGCAGAATCAGACGTCCACCTGGCTTTAGCTGGTCCAGCAACTACAACACAAACAAACACACAGACATGTGAAGATCCAGGTACACGATGACAAAATTCTACTTGAATTATTCCTTTAAAGTTATGGTTTAAGGTACAAATATGGCTAGGCATCCGAGTGTATTTGTGATTGAAAGAAAACATACTGCTTGTGGCACTGTGGGAGCTGCGGCTCCGACATGTATGGCATCATAAGGTGCTTCTTCTGTATAGCCCATTCTTCCATCTCCAACTGCACACATACAGACAACATTACAGAATAACACAGCTGTTCTGTTCTATTCCTATGGCCTGTCTCTGAATGTAAATGTGTCTGATAAATGTCACAACTTTTTTAAAAAAATCTGAGGAAAAAAGGAAAAAACTCTGAGGAATGGATTTAAATGTAATGTGACCTTCTCTGTGAAATCCAGGCTAAAGTTCAAAATCTAATTATGAGATAACGAGCATCAAAGTTTGATTTCTACCAATAATTTCACTATAATTTCAATCTTTGACATGACCTTACTCAGTCAATATTAAAGATATAAAGGTTAAACTTTGACAGAATGTTCTTTACCATATGATGGATGATGTGTAGAAAACAGCAAATCACAAAAAAATGACTTTAGCTGGGTTTTCACAGAGGGTCACAAATATGTGAAAAATATTAATACTGATACTAATACACAGTGCCGTGAAAAGGTTCTTGCCCCCTTACAGTTTTTTTGCATATTTATAACACTTAAAAGATTCTGATCATCAAATGTTAATATTACACAAAGATAGTGCAAGTAAATTAAAATGCAGCTTTTAAATGATGATTTCCTTTATTAAGGGAAAAAAAGCTGTTCAAACCTACCTGGCCCTACGTGAAAAATGTATTAAATGAGTTAAATCATGAAATAACTGTGATTAAACAAATTACTTTAGAAAGCCGAGTTAAATGTCACTAGCCTGATTACTGCCAGACCTGTTGAATCGAGAAATCACTTAAAAATAACCTGTCTGACAAAGTGAAGCATGTTTAAAGAGCAGCACATCATGCCGCGATCTAAAGAAATTCAAGAACAGATGAGAAACTAAATAGTTGACATGAATCTGTCTGGAAAGGGTTATAAAACCATTACTAAGGCTTTGGGACTCCAGCGAACCCTGATCAGAGCCATTATCCACAAATGGAGAAAACTTGGAACAGTGATGAACCTTTCCAGGAGCGGCCGGCCGACCAAAATTACTCCAAGAGCACAACGACGACTCATGCAGGAGGTCATAGAATAACCCAGAACAACATCTAAAGAACTGCAGGCCTCACTGGCCTCAATTAAGATCAGTGTTCATGATTTAACAATAAGAAAGAGACTGGGCAAAAACAGCATCCACGGGAGACTTCCAAGGCAAAAGCCATCAAAAACAACACAAAGACTCGTCTCACATTTGCCAAAAATATCTTGATAATCCCCAAATATTCTGTGGACTGATGAGACAAAAGTTGAACTTTTTGGAAGGTGTGTGTCCCATTACATCTGGCATAAAACCAACACTGCATTTCATAAAAAGACCATCATACCAGCAGTCAAACATGGTGGTGGTCGTGTGATGGTCAGTTTCAGGACCCGGATGACTTGCCATAATTGATGGAAACATGAATTCTGCACTCTATCAGAAAATCCTGAAGGAGCTTGACCGGCCGTCAGTTTGTGACCTCAAGCACACTTGGGTTATACAGCAGGACAATGATCCCAAACACACCAGCAAGTCCACCTCTGAATGGCTCAAGAAAATCTAAATTAAGATTTTGGAGCGGCCAAGCCAATCCGATTGAGATGCTGTGGGATGACCTTAAACAGTCCTTTCATGCTCGAAAACCCTCCAGTGTGGCTGAATTAAAACAATTCTGCAAAGAAGAGTGGTCCACAGCGGTGTGAAAGACTCATTGCCAGTTATCACAAACGCTTGATTGCAGTTGTTGCTGCAAAGTGTGACATAACCAGTTAATAGATTTAGGGGGTAATTACTTTTTCACATAGTGCCAGGTAGGTTTGGACAGCTTTTTTCCCTTAATAAGTTAAATATTTTTTTTGAATTGCATTTTGTATTTACTTGGGTTATCTTTGTGTAATATTAAAATGTGTTTGATGATCTAAATCATTCAAGTGTGACATGCAAAAACATAAAAAATAAATTAAAAAAACCCGGGAGGGGGCTAAAACTCACACCACTGCAAATAGTATTGACCGCTGACCAATCAAAAACAGCCAAAATTTGGCTGTAAACTTAAAAAATTCATACATTATAAAACACAAAATGTAAAACAGGCAAAAACAATTGCAAGAGACCAAAGATGGGAGAGTAGACCAACCATTGAGTTTGATTCTCCCTGAAGATATCAAACTGGGGTCGTCTTTCTTTACATTAGTTATAGCATCCTCCACAAGCTCCTTTATATGATCAATGCCAATCACCTTCCCCTTCGGCCCAACCTGTAAAACACCACAACACATGCACAGTAATGCACACTCAAACTACTGGCACACTATGGAGGTCCAAACTGGCAGAAGTAAATGAAGGATTTTTCAATTAATGTAGCTCTGAATTAAAGAATCACCCAAAAATGAAAATCCTGTCTTTAATTACTCACCCTCATGTCGTTAGAAACCTGTAAGACCTTCGTTCATCTTCGGAACACAAATTAAGATTTCTTTGATGATCTCTCTGACGCTACATAGACAGCAAGGATCCTAACACGATCAAGGTCAAGAAACGTAGTAAGGACATCGTAAAATAAAATCCATGTGACATCAGTGTGTAAAAAGTGTTAAATAATCCATGTGACAACAAGCTACACAAAGAAAACAAAAATAATGACTTTATTCAACAATTTGTCTCCTCCACATCACCCTATGTGCAACTTATGTACACGGATACATTGTTAATGCTTTGATGTAAACAATGATTCTCTCCAAATTGGTATCAGGGTGACGCGGAAGAGACGAATTGTTGAAAAAAGTCATTATTTTTGTTTTCGTTGCGCACAAACAGTATTCTCATAGCTTTGTAAAATTACGGTTGAACCACTGATGGACTATTTTAACGATGTCCTTACTACGTTTCTGGACCTTGATCGTGTTTGGATTCTTGCTGTCTATAGAGGGACAGAAAGCTTTTGGATCTCATCAAAAATATCTTAATTTGTGCTCCGAAGATGAAGCAAGGTCTTATAGGTTTGTAACGACACGAGGGTGAGTAATTAATGACATAATTTTCAATTTTGGGTCAACTATCCCTTTAACTAATTCAACATCCATATGCAATAACAAAATGTATTTTTAAATTGAATTTTTTTCCCAACTACATTTCAGAAACTTCAAAGGAACTACTCATTTTTTGCATATATAAACTTGGAGGTGCTGTAGTCTGTGATTGGTCGGATGCACATTTGACTGAACAAGCCAAAGAAAAGAAGAGTCATCAGCTTCCATATGTAAACAGACATGTTCTAACTGCTACTCAGAGGATTGGGCTAATTTTATACCACTAAATATGGAGAGGTATTCCGACAAGTGGACAGACAGCGAGGTGCAAGCCTTATTAAGCTTTTTACTCAATGGAGTAAATCCACAGAGATTAGGTCATCAGTGCAATGACTGGTTTCAGCAACTGTACCTGTACCTTTGTCTTTTTAACTGAATAAGTTAAACTGAACCTTAATCTTTTTAGGTGTATAGTACTAGCATCACAGCTGCTAAAAAGATGAATGATTTGAGTTGTACCCTTTGTGTATGTGTTTATGTATGGTGTGCAAAAGAAGCAATGATCGCATTTGTGCGAGTGCATGGTCTGCCCTGCTCCAAAGCGTCTGCTTCATACAGCTGGTTTATACTCTCACTGCATCAGTGCGAGCGCTTCAGTAGAGCCTGGTTTAGCACGAGCAACAGCTAGTCAGCGCGAGAGCTTCATGGGTAGAGCCTGGTTTATACTCTCGCTGCATCAGTGCGAGCGCTTCAGTAGAGCCTGGTTTAGCACGAGCAACAACTAGTCAGCGCGAGAGCTTCATGGGTAGAGCCTGGTTTATACTCTTGCTGCATCAGTGCGAGCGCTTCAGTAGAGCCTGGTTTAGCACATGCAACAGCTAGTCAGCGCGAGAGCTTCATGGGTAGAGCCTGGTTTATACTCTCACTGCGTCAGCGCGAGCGCTTCAGTAGAGCCTGGTTTAGCACGTGCAACAGCTAGTCAGCGCAAGAGCTTAATGGGTAGAGCCTGGTTTATACTCTCGCTGCATCAGTGCGAGCGCTTCAGTAGAGCCTGGTTTATACTCTCGCTGCATCAGTGCGAGCGCTTCAGTAGAGCCTGGTTTAGCACGAGCAACAGCTAGTCAGCGCGAGAGCTTCATGGGTAGAGCCTGGTTTATACTCTCACTGCATCAGTGCGAGCGCTTCAGTAGAGCCTGGGGTTTAGCACGAGCAACAGCTAGTCAGCGCAAGAGCTTAATGGGTAGAGCCTGGTTTATACTCTCGCTGCATCAGTGCGAGCGCTTCAGTAGAGCCTGGTTTAGCACGTGCAACAGCTAGTCAGCGCGAGAGCTTCATGGGTAGAGCCTGGTTTATACTCTCACTGCATCAGTGCGAGCGCTTCAGTAGAGCCTGGTTTAGCATGAGCAACAGCTAGTCAGCGCGAGAGCTTCATGGGTAGAGCCTGGTTTATACTCTCGCTGCATCAGTGCGAGCGCTTCAGTAGAGCCTGGTTTAGCACGAGCAACAGCTAGTCAGCGCAAGAGCTTCATGGGTAGAGCCTGGTTTATACTCTCGCTGCATCAGTACGAGCGCTTCAGTAGAGCCTGGTTTAGCACGTGCAACAGCTAGTCAGCGCGAGAGCTTCATGGGTAGAGCCTGGTTTATACTCTCACTGCATCAGTGCGAGCGCTTCAGTAGAGCCTGGTTTAGCACGTGCAACAGCTAGTCAACGCGAGAGCTTCATGGGTAGAGCCTGGTTTATACTCTCGCTGCGTCAGCACGAGCGCTTCAGTAGAGCCTGGTTTAGCACGAGCAACAGCTAGTCAGCGCGAGAGCTTCATGGGTAGAGCCTGGTTTATACTCTCGCTGCATCAGTGCGAGCGCTTCAGTAGAGCCTGGTTTTGCACGAGCAACAGCTAGTCAGCGCAAGATCTTCATGGGTAGAGCCTGGTTTATACTCTCGTTGCATCAGTGCGAGCGCTTCAGTAGAGCCTGGTTTATACTCTCGCTGAATCAGTGCGAGCGCTTCAGTAGAGCCTGGTTTAGCCCGAGCAACAGCTAGTCAGCGTGAGAGCTTCATGGGTAGAGCCTGGTTTATACTCTCGCTGCATCAGCACGAGCGCTTCAGTAGAGCCTGGTTTAGCACGAGCAACAGCTAGTCAGCGCGAGAGCTTCATGGGTAGAGCCTGGTTTATACTCTCGCTGCATCAGTGCGAGTGCTTCAGTAGAGCCTGGTTTAGCACGAGCAACAGCTAGTCAGCGCGAGAGCTTCATGGGTAGAGCCTGGTTTATACTCTCGCTGCATCAGCACGAGCGCTTCAGTAGAGCCTGGTTTAGCACGAGCAACAGCTAGTCAACGCGAGAGCTTCATGGGTAGAGCCTGGTTTATACTCTCGCTGCATCAGCACGAGCGCTTCAGTAGAGCCTGGTTTAGCACGAGCAACAGCTAGTCAGCGCGAGAGCTTCATGGGTAGAGCCTGGTTTATACTCTCGCTGCATCAGCACGAACGCTTCAGTAGAGCCTGGTTTAGCACGAGCAACAGCTAGTCAACGCGAGAGCTTCATGGGTAGAGCCTGGTTTATACTCTCGCTGCATCAGCACGAGCGCTTCAGTAGAGCCTGGTTTAGCACGAGCAACAGCTAGTCAGCGCGAGAGCTTCATGGGTAGAGCCTGGTTTATACTCTCGCTGCATCAGTGCGAGTGCTTCAGTAGAGCCTGGTTTAGCACGAGCAACAGCTAGTCAGCGCGAGAGCTTCATGGGTAGAGCCTGGTTTATACTCTCGCTGCATCAGCACGAGCGCTTCAGTAGAGCCTGATTTAGCACGAGCAACAGCTAGTCAGCGCGAGAGCTTCATGGGTAGAGCCTGGTTTATACTCTCGCTGCGTCAGTGCGAGCGCTTCAGTAGAGCCTGGTTTATACTCGCTGCGTCAGTGCGAGCGCTTCAGTAGAGCCTGGTTTATACTCGCTGCGTCAGTGCGAGCGCTTCAGTAGAGCCTGGTTTAGCACGAGCAACAGCTAGTCAGCGCGAGAGCTTCATGGGTAGAGTCTGGTTTATACTCTCGCTGCGTCAGTGCGAACGCTTCAGTAGAGCCTGGTTTATACTCTCGCTGCGTCAGCACGAGCCTGAAGGTGCACGCAGCGGACGGAGCGAAACGGAGGATCTGGTTATTGAACTAAAGTAAAAGACCACTTTGTATATCAGAGAAGGTGAACATGTTGGTATTCACATGGTGTTTACCTCATGTTATGCTATGGAGGCTTTCCTTAATATTATTTATTTGATTTCTCAGTGTTTGCTAAACATTCTGTAATTTATTAGTCGGTATATAAATACAATGCCTCGTCTTATTCGTTTTTATCAAAAAACATGATGTAAGACAGATTGTCATTGTTGTAACATACTGTTTTATTGTTGTTGTGCTTTTTAATTAAGAATAACAATGAATCCATCCATTGTTTTAGT
>QVTF01013398.1:55000-105000 GCA_003573665.1 Oxygymnocypris stewartii
AAATCATATCATTTTAATAATTAAATAAACAATTTTGATTTGAGAGAAAATCCATATTAGATAGACATCGATTTAATTGTGTACGCAGCATTAATAATATCAAGGCTCAAAATACTAAACTGCGGATGCATAAACTCCAGGGTGACGTCATCACATTGGCCGTATGTGGTGTGCCACGCCCACTGAACCACTCCACATAAAACTGCCCGAACGAACAACTACACATTTTAACAAATAAACAATCTGGCGCTTAGGAAAAAAATACCTAATTCTTTATTGTATAAAAATATTTATACCAGCAGGGACGACTGGATTCAGTACGTAACTGCTAACACAGGTGCCGCTGTGTCATGGACGTGAACAAACCCATGTTTGTTCAGTCAAAGCAGTACAAAATATGCACCGAAATGAGACAGTTGATATATTATAGCGATAATTTAAACAGAGCAGATTATTAGCAGGTGTTGTGAGAGAGACGGTCACATATTTGACTGCTAGCAGCTAGCTAACAAACACGAAGAGCACTGAAGCGCACTGTAATTTTTAAACAGCAGCCACCATGTACTTGTCCGACACAAAACCGAGTCAAGAGCAACGCTGCGATGGAGTCATGCCATCCTAAAACCCGCATCAGCGCACTTTCCCCTCGGCTGTAACGCGACGCTAGTTCACAGACGTAAACAAACCCCGCTTACTAAGCGCTACGGTAAGCATGCCTGCCTTTGCTCTTTTAGCAACGCCAAACGGGCTAAACTCACTGCGGAGGTTGTTGACGAGCTCCGCATGGCTCGCTCCTCCGGATTTCCAGGCCATTATTAAGCACACTCTGCGGATCAGGTAGAGTGCGGCTGTCAGCGCCGCGCCTGCGCACACTGCTCTTCCGACGACCGTCACCACCTCCAGCGCGGAGACGTCACCAGACATGTCCTGCAGCACGCTCATCAGTTCACTGCTGCTGCGCCTTCATTCTGTGCGGGGGTCTCTCATAGGGCCGTATTAGTGCACATGTTCAGGATTGGGATTTTCTTCTAGCTGTAGAGTCGGTGTAGCGTGCGACGCCAATAGGAAGATAGCGTCAGCGCGTTATCGCGTGACGTATTATTAGGGTGGTAGATTTGGCATGTTTTCAAAATGTAAACAACATGCATTTCTTAACCCAGCAGTGGATATAAATAAGTAGTGCTATCTAATGATTCATTGGATCCAAAATAAACGTTTTGTTTTATTGTATTAAATACACACATATTCTGTACACAAGTATTCTGAAAATATTTACATGAATTTATATTGATATAATATATATTTATATTTAATAAATAAACAAAAGTTTTCTTAAATATATAATACATGCATGTGTGTGTGGCCTATAATAAATATTCACAGTACACACATACAGAGGCGTCATACCAAGTCAAAGTGTGAGTTTTGAATTGAGCCAAGTGGATTTTAAAAGCAGCTTCCAAAAGACAACAAAAAAGCCGAATAATATTTGTTATGTTTGATACAATCACGTTTTATGAGCGTTCAGTGCGTCAAATCATCAGCTGCAAAATTCAAATCTGCATGCACTGGCTGGCGCTGAGCCAGAGACACTATAACCAATCACAGACGAGTCCGTTGAGCTTATTAATGCAATGACCAATCAGAGGCATTCAGATGAGTTCAGGGCGCGCGCTCTGCCTCTCATCAGAAACAACAGTGCAAAAGTGCGTGCGATGCAAGATATCCATTCACAGTTCAAACAGCTTCAGCGAATATAATGGGAGTTTTTGAGTCTTGATAATGAAATTAAAATGTTCTTTGATCATGTAATGTAAATGTACTTTGCTGTGTTTCTGTACAATGAAATTGTTATAATTAGTAACTTACAACGTTTATTATTATTATTATTAAATTCACGTTAAATACAAAGTCAGTCATATAGAAATATTTTAAGGCATGTGGTACGTGGTATGTGATAGGCAGACTTAAGTAAAAATACGGATTTTACTGTCCACTTTTGGACAAAATTTGACGTTTCCATAGAATGACCCTATTTACATTTATGCGTTTAGCTGACGCTTTTATCCAAAGTGACTTACAGTGCATTCAGGCTATATATTATTTTGTATCAGTATGTGTGTTAACTGGGAATTGAACCTATGACTTTTGCGCTGCTAACGCAATGCTCTACCACTGAGCCACAAGCACACTCTAATAGAACATTATGCTAATTTGCCCAATGCCAGTTATAGATTAACTAACATGATATACAGTTTAAAGGTGCAACATGTATTTACTTACGGTGTAATTACCGGGAATATTTCCAATAGCCTAAAAAAAGAAAAATGAAGTAAAACAGTAGCCTACTGTATATGCGATTAATCACGATTAATCATTTGACAGCACTATAAATAAGTGTTTTAATTATGGTTAAGTGAGGTATTCATAGAAAGGGGAAAGCAGTGTAGCAAGCAGATGAGTGTTTTTTCTTTTCTGATTCTGTATCACAAAACACGACGCAGAAGTGTGGCGTATTTAATACGTCACTACAAAAAAAATCAAAGCTTGCGTGCCAATGTGCATCCATCCTAAATGATATGTGATATTAGTAATGTTCAATACTACTTAGGGTGGATAGTATGCACATCGGGACGCAGGGAAAGGCTCAAATATTGACCTTTTTAAGCTTAATATATCAAATACCTGTGAATTCTGTGAAAGAAAAATACACGTTTTCATTGTATTTACTCAAGATTATTTTGGAAGGAGTTGGGAGACTATATTAATAGAAAAATTGATTGTATGATTGGTGTGTGATAGAAATAAGTATAGTTGATGTGCTTTTTATATATTTTTTTATTTGTAATGAACAACATATTAAACATTTGTTTATTTTATTAGGATAATAATATATACACTAAAATAAGTGGGCTCAATGTAGAACAAAGTTTTCACATTGTATAAATGACTTTAAATTATATGTAAATCTCTTGGAACAAACCAGGAATAAAAAAGCACTGAAAACATGTAATGCTATGAAAGCATTGAAATGTATGTGATTTCTTCCTTTCCTTTTTTGTCTGGCAGCTAATAATTTGATCATGTGAATATGTAATACCTCTTGTTCTTGTGCCACTTAATTAATAAAGCATGATATATATTTATACTTTTGCTTTGTGGCGCTTTAACTTACTTAATAAAATGTAAATAATAATTATATTTATACAAAAACGACATTATTAACGTTTAAATTTGTTTTCTAATTAAATAATTTCACTCATTGTTCTGTGACGCTGCTTTAAAACTATTGTGGGAAATGCTGTACAAATAAATGTGAACACAGCATAGCGATGATTTTATCAAACAGAATCGCGTTTGGTCCTTTGAGGCCGCCGTACGGAGCGAACACGGCAGTCGAAGCTGGCGGGATACAGCACTGCATGCGCAGCACACGATACTGAACAACAGCAACATCACGACAATGGACCCAATAGCCAAATACATCTCGCAGAAAATCAGCAAGACGCGGTGGCGGCCTGTTTCCCCGGCTTTATTACAGCAGCCTGAAGTGTTCGCCACGGGATCCTGGGACAACGAGGCAGGAGATTAATCCACGTACAACAACACAGCTCACATTCATGTTTCGTTGTGTGTAATCATCATTCATCGTGTGTTTGCAGAATAACAAAGTGTCGGTCTGGTCGCTGGGAGATCACGGAGTCTCTAACATAGAAGGAGAGTTTGACGAAGAGCCGCAGTTACTGTGTGACTCTCACCATGACGGGGATGTGATGGACCTGCAGGTGAGTGTCAACAGCATTACAGTGTGCACTACTACCCTTCAGTGTCGTGACATCCTAAAAACACGACGCAAACAACTGTACAGTGTGCACTACTACCCTTCAGTGTCGTGACCCAAACAACTGTACAGTGTGCACTACTACCCTTCAGTGTCGTGACATCCTAAAAACACGACCCAAACAACTGTACAGTGTGCACTATTACCCTTCAGTGTCGTGACGTCCTAAAAACACGACCCAAACAACTGTACAGTGTGCACTACTACCCTTCAGTGTCGTGACCCAAACAACTGTACAGTGTGCACTACTACCCTTCAGTGTCGTGACATCCTAAAACACGACCCAAACAACTGTACAGTGTGCACTACTACCCTTCAGTGTCGTGACGTCCTAAAAACGCGACCCAAACAACTGTACAGTGTGCACTACTACCCTTCAGTGTCGTGACATCCTAAAAACGTGACCCAAACAACTGTACAGTGTGCACTGCTACCCTTCAGTGTCGTGACATCCTAAAAACACGACCCAAACAACTGTACAGTGTGCACTACTACCCTTCAGTGTTGTGACGTCCTAAAAACACGACCCAAACAACTGTACAGTGTGCACTACTACCCTTCAGTGTCGTGACGTCCTAAAAACACGACCCAAACAACTGTACAGTGTGCACTATTACCCTTCAGTGTCGTGACGTCCTAAAAACACAACCCAAACAACTTTACAGTGTGCACTACTACCCTTCAGTGTCGTGACGTCCTAAAAACACGACCCAAACAACTGTACAGTGTGCACTACTACCCTTCAGTGTCGTGACATCCTAAAAACACGACCCAAACAACTTTACAGTGTGCACTACTACCCTTCAGTGTCGTGACGTCCTAAAAACACGACCCAAATAACTGTACAGTGTGCACTACTACCCTTCAGTGTCGTGACGTCCTAAAAACACGACCCAAATAACTGTACAGTGTGCACTATTACCCTTCAGTGTCGTGACGTCCTAAAAACACGACCCAAACAACTGTACAGTGTGCACTACTACCCTTCAGTGTCGTGACATCCTAAAAACACGACCCAAACAACTGTACAGTGTGCACTACTACCCTTCAGTGTCGTGACATCCTAAAAACACGACCCAAACAACTGTACAGTGTGCACTGCTACCCTTCAGTGTCGTGACATCCTAAAAACACGACCCAAACAACTGTACAGTGTGCACTGCTACCCTTCAGTGTCGTGACATCCTAAAAACACGACCCAAACAACTGTACAGTGTGCACTGCTACCCTTCAGTGTCGTGACGTCCTAAAAACACGACCCAAATAACTGTACAGTGTGCACTATTACCCTTCAGTGTCGTGACGTCCTAAAAACACGACCCAAATAACTGTACAGTGTGCACTATTACCCTTCAGTGTCGTGACGTCCTAAAAACACGACCCAAACAACTGTACACTGTGCACTACTACCCTTCAGTGTCGTGACGTCCTAAAAACACGACCCAAACAACTGTACACTGTGCACTACTACCCTTCAGTGTCGTGACGTCCTAAAAACACGACCCAAACAACTGTACACTGTGCACTACTACCCTTCAGTGTCGTGACGTCCTAAAAACACGACCCAAACAACTTTACAGTGTGCACTACTACCCTTCAGTGTCGTGACGTCCTAAAAACACGACCCAAACAACTTTACAGTGTGCACTATTACCCTTCAGTGTCGTGACGTCCTAAAAACACGACCCAAATAACTGTACAGTGTGCACTACTACCCTTCAGTGTCGTGACGTCCTAAAAACACGACCCAAACAACTGTACACTGTGCACTACTACCCTTCAGTGTCGTGACGTCCTAAAAACACGACCCAAACAACTGTACAGTGTGCACTACTACCCTTCAGTGTCGTGACATCCTAAAAACACGACCCAAACAACTGTACAGTGTGCACTACTACCCTTCAGTGTCGTGACATCCTAAAAACACGACCCAAACAACTGTACAGTGTGCACTATTACCCTTCAGTGTCGTGACATCCTAAAAACACGACCCAAACAACTGTACAGTGTGCACTACTACCCTTCAGTGTCGTGACATCCTAAAAACACGACCCAAACAACTGTACAGTGTGCACTACTACCCTTCAGTGTCGTGACATCCTAAAAACACGACCCAAACAACTACAGTGTGCACTACTACCCTTCAGTGTCGTGACATCCTAAAAACACGACCCAAACAACTACAGTGTGCACTACTACCCTTCAGTGTCGTGACATCCTAAAAATGTGACCCAAACAACTACAGTGTGCACTACTACCCTTCAGTGTCGTGACATCCTAAAAACACGACCCAAACAACTGTACAGTGTGCACTACTACCCTTCAGTGTCGTGACGTCCTAAAAACACGACCCAAACAACTTCTTTACATTACACTCAGTTTAATATAATAATAATGTTTAACGTGTAAAGAAAACAACACTGGTTTGTTGAGTAGGGGAGATCTGGAGCAGCTGTATTAGCAGTGTTGGGGAGTAACTCACGTATATAATCACAAAATCAATTTTAATCTGTTACAGTTACTGAGAAAAATTGTGTAATTAAATTAGTTACTTAGGAAAATGTTTTAACAATTACAAATGTGAACACAAAACCAGTCATAAAGCTAAGGTTTAAAAAAAAAATAGATTTATACAACATCTGCAAGATGAATGAAACCGTCTTTCCATCGATGTATGGTTTGTTATGATAGGACAATATTTGATAAGCTGGAATCTGAGCGTGCAAAAAAATCTAAATATTGAGAAAATCATCTTTAAAGTTGTCCAAATTAAGTTCTTAGCAATGCATATTACTAATCAATAATTAAGTTTTAATGTATTTACAGTAGGAAATTTACAAAATATCTTCATGCAACAGGATCTTTACTTAATATCCTAATGATTTCTGGCATAAAAGAAAAGTGGATAATTTTGACCCATACACTGTATTTTTGGTTATTGTTACAAATATACCCCAGCGACTTAAGACTGGTTTTGTGCTTTTTGATTTCAAAAACAGTATCATAGCTACTAAACTATTTCTTGTTATGTTTTTAAATCTGTATTTAAACTGAATGATCTCAAAGTAAAAAGTCAGATTTTGTGGATAACATTAAATTATGATAATCTTAATTCAAGTGGTGAAGGATTTTGAAAGTGACAGTAATCAGTGTTGATCATTACTGTGAGGTTAACCCTGCAGGCTTTACATGTTTGAAAATGATAAATACTTGATAACATTAGACATTTAGGGAAGTAATGAAAATGTAATCGGTTAAAGTAATTGAAATAGTTACACTGCTTATAGGTTAACTTGTAATCTGTGACCTATTACATTTCCAAAGTAACCTTCTCAACACTGTATTAGTCGCATGTTTTGCAAATCCATTTTCTAATACAAAATAAATATGTAAAATATTAATATTTACAAAAAAACGTCTTTACAAGTAATCACTATTGCTACTTTTTCCGGCTACATGTTTGTAAAATGATATTTAAACCCACTGCATTTCAAATAGGAGCTGAAACTAACAATGCTAATAAATGCTTCGTCAGAGAACAGAATGAAGTTTGATTTGAATAAAACCCATCGTTTGCACAATCTGTAGTTTCTAGATCAAGACCGGCTGGTTTCTGCATCTTCAAGCGGGGCGGTGATGATTTTTAAGCTTCAGCCTGAATGTCAGGTATGTGCTTCGTTTATTTGATGTTTGCAGCAGTCTGATTAGTGTCGTTATGCACAGCAGATCTGACCGTTGTGATTGACGTTTAGGCTCTGTCGCTGGCTCATGTGTGGGAAAGGGCTCATCGGTATTCCTGTGATAATGCACCCTGCACTGCTGTAGTGTGCAGAAGCCCTGAACTAGTGTCCGTGGGTGAGGACGGCCGAGTTATTCTTTACAAGGCAGATCAGACTGAAGTTGTCCGTGTTATCGGTAAGTGTTTTCCTGCTTTCTTTGTAGCATAGACGAAGATCTTGTATATCAATTTTCATTATTTTATGCAAAAATAGTTTAATATAAAATCACTGTTTCTGTTAATTGACCCTCCTGTCATCATGTTCCAAACCTATGTGACTTATTTTTATCCATGGAACACAAAAGATGATATTTTCCATTAGGGGTGTGCGATATTGAAAAAAAATGATATCGCGATATTTTTGAGGATTTTGTCGATAATGATATTTTGCCGAGTGTGTTATTGTGCTGATATCTGAATACCGTGCACAGCTGCAGTTTATGATGTTCTTCATATTCTGTGTGCTCAGTTCACATCAGTGATTAATCAATCTTTTCATTTAAGTTTAAATAGATTTTTACCTGTAATAAAGCAATTTTTTTCTAAAAGTGTACATCTTTTGAGTCAAATTGTTACATTTAACCAGTCAATTAATATAATACACTTTTATTCTGCTCCCAAACAAATGAAACCAGTATCATCAAAATGAATCTCTGCAGAAGCTGCATCTGAAGGTGTTTAGATGTGTTCACACACTGTTTAATGCAGCTCAGAGTGATTTAACCAGTTACAAATGCATTATTTGACGTTTTAAACATAAAACATTGAATACTGATATTTAAATTATTTAAAAAATAAAAATAGACTTTAAATGTGAAATTAAACCGCCAGCAGGTGGCAGCACGTCACTGTTAACAAGTGAGTCGTTGTGACTGAACCGAATCATTTAAACGGTTCATTGATTCATTCAAAAACGAATTACCATCATGTTGCTCAGAGACGCAAAACATCGCTGTAGCTGTTTGGAATTATTTGTTGTCAGCGAAACGGAGCAAAAACAGGCAATATGGTGTCTAAAATGTAAGTCTCTTGATATTAGCTTATTGTTTATTGAACTGTTGTATAAAGTCAATATCACATTTGTAATCATGCTTATTTTTGAAGAAAAAACTGCATTCTTTGTGTGATTTTAATCATATGAAACGTAAATAAATACATTTTCTGCCCCATATCTTGAGTTTTGCGATCACTTTTAATGCATTTTAATCGACTGAATCACGCAGTGAAAGAACACGCTCTAAATGCGCGCGTGCACTGTTTAACCCCTTCATCACCACGCAGGATAATGTATGCGTGCACTGTTTAACCCCTTCATCACCACACAGGATAATGTATGCGTGCACTGTTTAACCCCTTCATCACCGCGCAGGATAATGAATGCGTGCACTGTTTAACCCCTTCATCACCACACAGGATAATGTATGCGTGCACTGTTTAACCCCTTCATCACCGCGCAGGATAATGAATGCGTGCACTGTTTAACCCCTTCATCACCGCGCAGGATAATGTATGCGTGCACTGTTTAACCCCTTCATCACCGCGCAGGATAATGAATGCGTGCACTGTTTAACCCCTTCATCACCACACAGGATAATGTATGCGTGCACTGTTTAACCCCTTCATCACCGCGCAGGATAATGAATGCGTGCACTGTTTAACCCCTTCATCACCACACAGGATAATGTATGCGTGCACTGTTTAACCCCTTCATCACCGCGCAGGATAATGAATGCGTGCACTGTTTAACCCCTTCATCACCACGCAGGATAATGAATGCGTGCACTGTTTAACCCCTTCATCACCACGCAGGATAATGTATGCTTGCATTCCGTAACGTAGCTGTTTTGTTTGATTTTTGCAAAATACTAGATATTGTCAAATTGCATATCGTTAAAACAACAATTACGATATTATCGCAGGCGATATATATATCGCACACCCCTATTTTCCATACAATGGAGGTGGATGGTGACCAGTTGCTTGCTAGATCCATAAAAGTTCCATATTTTATTTATTAATTTCACAAGATGGGAGTGTACATTAATCAACATTCATGAATGTAAATGTACCCAAATTAGCCCAAAGGCTAGTTTTCATTGGTAGTCCCTTTGACAGATGTTATTAAGCCAGTTATATGACTTCCAGGTCTGAAGAATATCAGAGGTTTGAATGTGGAACAACAGACCTTATCTTTTCTCCTTAAAAAACCTTCCCATCAAGGTCAAATATATGTAAATAATGAATTCTGTTCCTCACACAAAGCTGTAGTGTGGTTTCAGAAGATGTAGACCAGGGGTCACCAAACTCCTGCAGAGTTTAGCTCCAGCTTTCCTCAACACACCTGCCTGGGCCAGAAGTTTAAAGGTATACCTAGTAAGAGCTTGATTAGCTGGTTCAGGTGTGTTTGATTAGGGCTGAAGCTAAGCTCTGCAGGGCGGTGACCCTCCATGACTAAGGTTGATGACCGTTGATGTGTACACTAGGGCTGCACGATATATTGCATGCGATAGTCATGCGTATCTCGTCAGTAAAGACTGTGATCAGCCGTAAATCTCCATCCGCTGTTTTCAGATGGAGCGGCATTTAATACACCGAGCCGTAGTTCACTGATAAGCTACACAATTTGCGCTCATAATCGCCGATGAATCGTATGCGATAGTGAACTACAGCTCTGTGTATTAAATGCCACTCTATCTGAAAACAGCGGATGGAGATTTACGGCTAATCACAGAACCGTCTTTACTGACGAGATACGCGTGACTATCGCATGCACTATATCATGCCGCCCTAGTGTAGACTATAGAGCAGAAGTCATGGACTTGTTATGGTGCTTTTTGAAGCTTCCCTGCTTGAATCATCATTCCTTCTCTCTATGAGATTCTGCTGCATGTTTGTGTTTCACTCAAAAAAGTAGGTCCTACATCTTTGGAATGATATATGAGACAGATCATGTGACCTGTAATGCATAGTAATAGGACTGTGTTATTGCCTTTCAACAGAAAACGCAGATAGCAGTACGATTCATGCCGTGACGTTTCTGAGGACGACTGAGGTTCTCACGGTTAACTCCATCGGTCAGCTGAAGATGTGGGACTTCAGACAGCAGAGTGACAGTCCTGCACAAATTCTCTCTCTGTAGGATTCACTCACACTAGTTTAAGAAACCATATTAGCATCATTTTTCGAAGACAAACTGTTCATTTGAATCTCCGGAATGATAAAGGACATGTCACACCAGAATAAAAAAAAATCATATTTTGCATGAACAAAATATATTTTCTAGGATCATTGTGACATTTTGACTATTTTCCAAATTCTCATTACAATTATTACTATTCTCAATAAATCCACTTTCACAAAGCATTTAGCTTTTGCTTTTAAATTGGGTTGAAACTACATAAAACTGGCCTTAAATGAGAACATTACCTAACTGTAACCATGTGAAATTAAACAACAACTGCATAGTTACAAGCTAAACGACACAATCCACACACACCCAACAGTCCAAACAAAGATGTTACTTAATCAACATTTTTTTAATTTTGTGTAAAGAAAAAAGGTCTTTACCAGTGAAACTAAATAAAACCAAAGTAGGCTGTATAAATAAATGACTACAAAATGTTAAAATCAAATAATGTTTAGTGCAACGAGAAAAAACAAAGATGCTACAGCAGGTGCTTTTTAAATCAAATTTAAGGTAAAATAATCACCCTATACAGAACTGATGTTTACTTCTGGCTTTTCAAAAGTACATTATTTTTGTACATTAGCTTTGTCACAAGTTGGTCTGTTTTGTTTCTCATCCAACACGTGAGAAGCTGCGCTGAAAAACCGTTCACCGTCTACGCTTGTGCAGGGCGCGGACAGATACACTCGTGCAATTTCAGCGAGCAGCGGCTCTTATTTGTGCGCCGTTACACCAGCGGCTGTTCGCTTTTTAGTATCTGTTTTTTCTGTGTTTGTTGTGCTTGTGCCAACTGTCTTCCACACAAATGACACATTCGCGAATGATTAAAATGTAGTGTGCACGACCAGCCTAAACCCTAACACTTCTGAAAAAAAACGGCCACAAAAAAAAAACATTATAAGCAAAAACCGTCCGATTTATGGCCGGTCAACCGGTGCATCCCTATTTTTAACATTCATCTCAATATCCAAAATTGGTCTAATTTGTCTGAATTCTCTCTAGTTAGATCTTGTTCTCTCTACTCATGCAGCACTGGGGACAGAGTGCCCTTGCACTGTGTGGATAAACACCCAAACCAGCAGCACATAGTGGCCACCGGAGGACAGGACGGGATGCTGTGTATCTGGGATGTGCGACAGGGCAATACACCCTTCTCTCTCATAGAGGCCCATTCAGCGGAAAGTGAGTACTCTTTGAATTCAGATGTTTAACAAATAAATATGCTTGCTTGAGTTTTGTAAACACTTGTAATAGACGTTAAGAATAATGTTCAAATGTTTTGACCTCACACTGTTTAAAAAGATAGTTCACCCAGAAATGCAATTCTTTTATCATTTACTCCCCTTCAGTGTTGGGCAGTAACTAGTAGTGTAACTAATTACTAATAAGATTTCAGTAATAATATAGTTATCAGTTAGGGGTGTGATGAGATACTTATCCCACGAGACGAGACACGAGACTGGGTTCACGAAAACGAGACAAGATTTTTAGACTTTTTTAAAAAATCCTCAATGATTAAATATATAGGGAAAATTTTTATTTTATTCAACTAAAAAACACAAAATGCTCAATGTAGTAGGGGTCGACTGATTATCGGCCTGGCCGATTATCGGCGCCGATATTAAGCATTTTTACGATTATCGATATCGGCCATTTTCAAAACAGATTTGCCGATTATTTTTTTTATTATGCAAACAAACATACTATTTACAGGTGACATTATTTATTGGTGAATAAATAATACAGGTGAAATTATTTAATTTTTAAATGCGCTATTTGGCTCGATGTAGCCTGTCTGAGCTCAACACTGTGGCTTAGAGCAATCTCCGCCCACCGCTCATCTGATATTTAGAGAGTCACGAGTCCTACAATCAACGCGGAAAACTGAAGGCAGTCTCACACCGAAAGCACTTGAACTGGAGCTGCCTCAGTGATCACGCATCAGTTGTCTCTCAAAGGTAAGGCAGCAGCAGACGTTGCTGAAGTTGCAATAAATCACAATCCACTATGATGTCCGCGATGCGGAAAATGCGGGCGGAATCGCGGAATGCAGTCATATAATGGAATTTACCGTATAACGCGGAATGTCATGGAATTTGTCGAAGTTTGGACGAATTAATCAAAAGTAGGTCAGTACACTTAAATCGACTCGCGCTATGGACTAGTATCTATAAATATTAAGCCGCAAAAACACTATTTAAATATGAATCCTGCATGTTCTGCATCTCTGTTAATGAATGACACAGACGTGCAGTTTCATTTACTGCACACATACATACTGAAGAGCGTGTGAAGCTCGCGGTGTTTTCAGCATCTGCCGTCTCACTAAATGAGGACATAAATACATGAACAACATCCCCAGAACTGCTCGGAGAGTCACTTGATGAGCATTTGACCGTTTCATTTGAGTAAAACGATCGTCATATCATATATACATAGGCTACAGAAACTTAAATGGTCCTCATGGCAAGCTGTCAAAATATAAGTTCGGTTTAGCCGAATATATTACTGTATACGTAATACAACTACAACAATTATTACAACTTTTGTCGAGAATAATCACACAATACGCTAAATACGTTTACTTTAAGTTTTACAAAGTGTTTACAGGATGCTTCTGGGTGATCCCTGCACTTATGTTATTATTAATATTATTAATATTACTGTTTATTTAATGTTGTTGTTATTAACAGTTTTCAGAATTAAAGACATGTTTAAAAGCATTTAAAGAACGTTTTTTGTCAGAGCTCTTGTTATTATTAATTTTGGCATTCATTTTCATTTTTACACCAGACACGTATATCGGTTCAAAATATCGGTTATCGGTCTACTTGATCTGTAATAATCGGTATCGGCATCGGCCCTGAAAAACACATATCGGTCGACCCCTACAATGTAGGTGCATGTTGAAATCAACTTATACTTTATGATATTAAACTTATTTTTTAATGAATTATGTGCAGTAGGCTAATAAACAACATGTAAACTAGAGCGGCACGATTCTGGACAAATTGAGAATCAGTTGTTTTAATAAATTGGAGATCACGATTCTCTCACAAAATAACGTAATTTACTAGTTGTTCTGAAAAAATGTTCATTGCTTGAGTCTTTTAAAAATATATATTAATTTGAAAAAAATAAAACGGACTATAAACTTTTATCCCAGTACTTCTGTTATTTAAATGTTTGTAGGGCTGCCGCTAACGATTATTTTATTGTCGACTAATCTATCGATTTATTTTTCAATTAATCTATTATTTTCTCATCAGTTGACGAATTCTTCAGTTTAACTATCAATAAATAATAACAGTAAATTCTGCTATTAATCATTTATTTTATTTAAACGTTTTCTCATAATTAATGCTTTATATAAAAAAATTATAATAATAACAACAACAAAAAAGAAAGGAGGAAAGAAAAAATTACAATAAAGATAATAACAAGAAAAGAGAGAAAAAGAAATAATAATAAATAATTAATAAAAAATAAAACGAAAGAAGGAGAATTACAGGGCAGTGATAGTCAATAGAAATGCACATTATGGTGCATTCATGATTCTGTTTGGGACTGACCGCAGTTGCTTACAGGTGAGATACTTGAAATGTTTTATTTATTCAGCAGATTAAACATCTGCTTGAATACATATCTGTATATGAATGAACAGCTGAAATCACAACCGCATTCAGGACACGAGAGCGACAGAATCATAACACCTGGAAATTTTATCACTGCTGAGCCCGTTTTTAAATAATTGAGCCCAGTCGAGGCTTGTCCTATCATCACACAGTTAAACAACTAACGATGACTTTAAATGCTTTGTTGGCGAGAGCGTTTGGTGCGTGTCTCAGAGGTCGAGCGATCTCGCGATCATTTTTCCGTCTCTGTGAGTGCATTAAACCCGTCATGATTATATAGGCAACCCGATGTCCAGTGCGGATGTGAATCCTGACTGTCGGTTCTGACGGTCGTATAATAACAGAACGCTCTATGAAGTGATGTTGCCATACTAGCATTTAACTTCTGCTCTAGAGTCTTGTTGGTGTTAAACATGGCAGAAAAACAGTCTTAAGTAGGGATAACTGCAGGCTCGCGCAATGGGCGACGCGTCGACGCACTCCATGCTAATCATGCTAAATATCTTTAACACAGAAATAATTGTGTGTGGTTGAAAAGACCGTTTGTGTTGCTCTTTCTGGATCAGCAGCAGCATGAATGCAGAGTTGAATGTCTTTAACACCTGTTTCACATCGCGAGTGTCAGTGGAGCTTCGTGTTTTGTTGACGCCCATATGAATGACAGCATTCACATCGGAAGCGTGATGATGGCCAACCCTCTGATTCATCAACATGGGCAGCTGCAAAACGTGCTTCTCAAGCTCCAATGACACTTGTGATGTGAAACAGTCTTAATAGACATAGCTGAATCATTGTCGTTCAGGAATAAGATCGCGTGGGTGTTTGAATCAAGATCCCAAGTGCAATTTTTAATGATTAATTGTGCAGCACTAATGTAAACATTGCTAAATATTTTGCGAGGATATCATCACGTTCTCGTGAGACCAGTCGGATCTCGCGAGACATATCGGATCTCGTCACACCCTTAGTTACCATCCATAAAACTGCTTAGTTACATTTGATGCCTCAACCCCACTGATTTAAAATCCAACAATCAAATCATTCCTATATTTCCATAATTTTCACGACTCACACATATATGTGATGTCTCCAGTGCAGCAGGCAAGCTTGGAATATGGAAAAGCTTACATTCAGCAGATATAAATATTGCATTATATTGATTTTGTCAAGAAAAAAGATGATCTGAACAATGTCTGTTGTGCAAGTTGTGGCTTTACTTTACTCTGGTATTACATGCCACCCACATCCCTCTGATCAGCATGTGCTACATTATATTAGTATAATTAAAAATATTTGTGGAAAATTCCTCGGTTTCCTACAAACTTATGTGATTTGATAAAATACATAATGAAATATAATCGTATATGGGTAATGAAAAAATACAATTAGCTTCAAGCTACACATGATAATTAATGAGATTAATGCAACACTTCTACTTGAATGTCACTGTTAATCACTATTGAGTGTTTGTAATAATTTCTGATTGTGATCTAATGTGGATTTTGGTCAAATGATGAGGCAGAAATATATTGTTAGTAACATTCTACAAGAATTTTATGTGGAAGATACACAGTTAAAACTTCTGTGGGGCGTGAAGAAAAAGTAATATAACTAATTACTTTTGCCAGAAAGTAATAACTAAAGTAACGATATTACTTTTGAAAGGAGTAACTAGTAATGATTAATATATTACATTCTTTAAGTAACTAACCCAACACTGCTCACTTTTAAGTTTTTCCAAACCTGTGTGAGCTTTCTTCTGTTGAACACAAAAGATTATTAATTTTTTTACTTCTAAAGTAGGGAAATAAACATATTATGGAAGTCCGAAGCTACCATCAACTGTTTGGTTTCAGAAGTGTCTTTTGAATTCAGTAGATTTTTAACAAATATACTTTGATTCATATTTCCACTGTTGTTAAAAACTGCGATATATTGCACGTTGTTGATCTCTCACTCTACACGTGGCTAGAAAGTTAACCGGTATTGCAGTAGGAATTAGGGATGGGTCACGATTATCGAATATTCGAATATTCTATTTAATTATAGAATATCGATTAGGTTGTGCGATTATTTTCTAAAGGTGTACCAGGGCTTGACAATAAAGACTATCCGATGGCGTGAAGGACGCTCGGATTTGTCACTTACCAGATCGGGCCACTGCAGGTGGTCACTAAATTGTATCATTTGCATGCGTTTTTAAGCCTTGTTTGTTTAAAACTGCGCGAAAGACAACTCCTTTCAGTACATGCGCGTTCTGTGTGAACAGCGTGTCTCTGACACGCCTGAACGGGCAAATACATGAAGTATGTCAAACTACCCCTCTTGGCAAGTAACTTTAGCAATAATTAATCTATATTGAATTTATATACTGGAGTACAGATGCACAGATCAACAGGATATTTGTTTGTTTTATTTTAGAGCATCATCTGTTCCGTGCTTGCGCACAAACTGCTCTGTCGGCACTCGGGCGCGGCACACATGTGAGCACTAACCACGCCGGAGAACGAACTTCTGATACGTGCAGCCTGATTGCGTGAACAATAGACCTGTTAAACAATATATTACGAGAGGGCCGTTTGCTACAGCGTCCCAAACAACTCAAAATAATAAACCAAAGTTAACAAAACGATGCACTCCACAGAGTGCTTCTCTGCCGCCTTCACGTCCTGTTTCCCATTAATGAAGCCGTGACGAGCTCCCTGCATTCAAATTATTAGTTTTTTGCTGAAATAATAACGTAATATTCCACTGGTTGATATCTTATATTTATATGCAAAATATTTGTGTTGTTTTTCGTGTTAAATGTGAAGAATGACAGGTTGGATGCCACACTTATTATTTTTTTGGCAGAGTATACAGGTGTAATTTTCACTTTAACTTCAGGCAATGTAACATGATTTTATGATCGTGATTTTGACTTTATTCTTAAAATATTATGACGTTAATTATTTAGTTATTTATTTGAGAAGGATAAACTGATCAAACTTGCGCTGGCCGCTTGGTATTTAAAAAAAAAACTTGAATTTAACAAAAATAAGATGTTCCAATGATATTTCTAAATTAAATTAATAAAGAAAGGAAACAAAATAATGACCAATTTGCTATTAAAAACCAAAACTGAACTATTTAAATGGCTCAGCTAGAGAGAGAGAGAGAGAGAGAGAGAGAGAGACACGGGCTCAGACTCAGGCGGGGAATTCTGAGAAGCCGCAGGGATCTATATTCCTTCCCTTGTTTCAATTCAAAGTTCCCCGTTCTAATTGTGAACAACACTCACGTCTTCTTCCCGAGCATGTGAACATGTTCATTTAATATATTTTAATATATGAAATAGGTTATTGTTATGAAGACAGACGTTAAAATTAATGTTCACATAATAAGTGCAAGGGTGGGTGGGGGGGTGCATGCGCGGGAGGGGTGCGATTTTCGAATAGTAATCGAATAATACCCAGCGATTATCGAATATTACTTTTGCTTAAAATGCCCATCCCTAGTAGGAATGGCCTTTATTCATGAATAAGGCCAGTTTAAATGAGCAAGAAGCGTTTTTCATAATAAGGACAAAAGAAAATGTAATTCTGTGCACATGAAATGTCAATATGTGATGGTCAAATAATGTCAAAACCCTGATAATCAGTCAAAGCATTTGGCACTGATTCTGATGTTTTTCTCTCCATAGTGTGGGAAGTACATTTTCATCCGTCAAACCCCAATCACTTATTTACGTGCTCGGAGGATGGATCTCTGCTCCACTGGGAGACCACTTCAGGATCAGACATGAGCACACTCCTACAGAGTAAGCCAAGATGCCATCACAACTATAACAATCTAGCTATCTGATTTGTATCTTAAATGTTGGTTACACTTTATTTTGATATTCTTCTAATTATAAATAGCTTTGTAACTACATGTCTACTAACTATCATTCATTTGCGACTACATGTCTACTAACTCTCAGTAGGGTAGGTTTAGTATTAGTAGAATAAGTGGACATATACGTGTAAAGTTTCTGATCGTCAGTATGTTGTATGTTGTGGACTCATCAAAATAAATTTAGAAGATATTAAGCAGACAGTTTACTAATGACTGCTAGCTAACATGTAGTTACAAAGTTACTTACTGTTAGTAGAATGTCTAACGTTAGCTATCAAAATAAAGTGTTACCTAAATGTTTTTATCGTTCAAATTAACATCTGATTTAGTATGCATATTGTATTTCTACTTGACCGTGTAAATGTGTCTCTGCAAAACAAAAACAAATTTAACATGGTTTTAAGGTGTCCTTGTTACACGTTACATGTACTTACTATTATAATAACAATAAATTATGCATAATTACATCATGCAAGTAACCATAATCCTAACCCTTACCATATAGTATTAAGTACATGTAGTTAATGAATATTACTTGGTACTTAAATGTATAATTACACTGTAACAAGGACACCCTAAAATAAAGTGTAGACCAAAAAAATGTAGTTGCTACATCCACATCTCATTCATGATTGTGACAAATGTCCACATGCTGATGATGTAGATCCATTTGAAAAGTAGGAAAGTTTCCATATTTAACAACCAGATGCTTTTAAACCTGGCCAAGTCATGTCTTCTGTGCCATGTACACACTGCAGCTCAATTTGGTTGTCAGTTGACCTTTTAGTGCGTAATCCTGCACACAAACAGTTAAGTAATTTACAGGAGGGACAACTGCATTTGCAGAAACTCTGTGCAGTGTGTATGGAACCAAACTAAGTAATTCGTTGTTAATGACATATCTAAATGAGTAGCATAGTTGTGTCTCTCTTTTATATGCATGGTGCAAGAAATCTCAGTAAGTCAGGTATGTTTTGATTTATTTGTGTTGCCAGATCTTGGTATAAACAGCACAATCCCATAATAAATATAAATTCAAATGTGTCATCTTGGAAATAAGCCACATGCCAAAATATTGCACCTGCACCTTCCTTCTTTATTTACTCCATCAACTGTGTGATCTGAGACCAAACAACCAGCCCAAAGATGTGTAACAAGTGTTACTTATATTAAGTGGACATGGCAACACTTAATGAGTGCACTCTGCAGAGCAACTTTCTGAACATAAACAAAACACAACGGCTCTGTCTACTGTGGAGTAGTTAAAAATTGCCAAACATATGTCAGAAATAGCGTATTACATGTGCAAGACTGTAACACACATGTGTTCCTGTGGCTCAGTGGTAGAGCATTGCATCAGCAGCGCAAAAGGTTGTGGGATCGATTCCCAGGGAAAATACATACTGATTAAAAATGTATAACCGGAATGCAATTGTAAGTCGCTTTGGATAAAAGCGTCTGGTAAATGTATATACAAAACTAAAATGTAGGGGATTCACTCCATTTTTTTTAATGCGGTTGTCACTCCTGAGGCTTTACAGCGTGTACGTAGCCTGCGATAGCCAGGGATTTAAAGTACTGTACATTTCTGCTGCCCTCTTTATCTATATTGTCTTTTTAAGCTTAGGTTTGGTCAAGGCAAAAATAGTACTTCTGAAGGCAGATAAATGATGCCTAAAGCTGCCGTTTCATCAGAGCTTTTGTTCCTGTTTTTCTCATATTTCACACATTTATATAATGAACTTTCTAGGATTCAGTCCTGAAGTGGTATAACACTTATGCATGACAGCTTGGTCAGAGCCCATGGGCTAAAGCTACTGTGATTAAGAAGGTGTAATTCTCAATTTGTAGTCAGTATGCACAGACTTGACTCATTTTATTGTATCTGATTTTCTGATACGTGCTTTGTTTCAGGGGGCTGGAACAGCAGGGTGGTCTCTCATAGTGGCGTACCGCTGGCAGGGGAGAATGACTCAGTGGTCAGCGCTTGGCTTGCTGGGGACTCCAGCAAAAATAGACTGGAGGCAACTCATATGCTGCCCGGCCAGACATTGTCTGTGAACAGCCTTGATGTGCTTGAGCAGTGTTTAGTGTGCGGGACTGATGGAGAGGCCGTGTACGTCCACAGACAAGTTCCTGTTTGATTGCTGACCCAAAATCTGTTTTAAGCTGCACACGATTGAGTTAAGTCATCAAAATGGTAATATGTACAGCCTTTCTGTGTTCTGTTGAAGTACTATGCAAGTTTTGGATACAATGATGTGAACCGTAATAAATGATACATTTATCATTTGCTTAAAGCCAATATTTCTTGTTGTTAAACCTGTTGCATGGGCTTCATGTAGCTACGGTGCTTGAACAAATGAATCCGGTGAGTCAATAATTCAGGGACCCATTCATAATAATATTTCACAACATATGTATTTTTGATCAAATAGATACAGCCTTGATCAGAAGAAACTTCTTTAAAAATATTACTGATCCCAAACTTTTGAGCGGCGTTCATATTTATATTTCTGTTCCCATTTGCTCAGATAGTAATACATAAACACAACAGTGTTAAACAACTTAAAAAAGATGAAAAATTTTGCACAATATTATTGATGAACAACTAGCGCTACTTTACAATGTTGTGACTACATATTTAAGAACCTAAACGACTTGAAAATACCATATTTTCTGAACAGTGATATGAAAATAGGGGGGGGGGATATGTCCTGATAATCTTTGGGCCTGAATCTAAGAGAAGTATTGAAATGTCATAACCTTTTGAACTGAAGTGACAACACACATATTGGGGTTCCATTTAATGAATGATGCATTTATGTAGCGCTTTGTGTATTGTACACCCAAAGCGCTTTACAATCATGTGGGGGGGGGGTCTCTCCTCAACCACCACCAGTGTGCAGCATCCACTTGGATGATGTGACGGCTGCCACAGTACAACGGCACCAGTGCGCTCACCACACACCAGCTACAGGTGGAGAGGAGAGAGAGAGAGACAGAGACAATCAAGTGTATGCGCTCACCACACACCAGCTACAGGTGGAGAGGAGAGAGAGTCATAGAGACAATCAAGTGGATGCGCTCACCACACACCAGCTACAGGTGGAGAGGAGAGAGAGTCATAGAGCCAATCAAGTGTATGCTCTCACCACACACCAGCTACAGGTGGAGAGGAGAGAGTCATAGAGCCAATCAAGTGGATGCGCTCACCACACACCAGCTACAGGTGGAGAGGAGAGAGAGTCATAGAGACAATCAAGTGTATGCGTTCACCACACACCAGCTACAGGTGGAGAGGAGAGAGAGTCATAGAGACAATCAAGTGTATGCGTTCACCACACACCAGCTACAGGTGGAGAGGAGAGAGAGTCATAGAGACAATCAAGTGTATGCGCTCAGCACACACCAGCTACAGGTGGAGAGGAGAGAGAGTCATAGAGACAATCAAGTGTATGCGCTCAGCACACACCAGCTACAGGTGGAGAGGAGAGAGAGTCATAGAGACAATCAAGTGTATGCGCTCAGCACACACCAGCTACAGGTGGAGAGGAGAGAGAGTCAAAGAGACAATCAAGTGTATGCGTTCACCACACACCAGCTACAGGTGGAGAGGAGAGAGAGTCATAGAGACAATCAAGTGTATGCGTTCACCACACACCAGCTACAGGTGGAGAGGAGAGAGAGTCATAGAGACAATCAAGTGTATGCGCTCACCACACACCAGCTACAGGTGGAGAGGAGAGAGAGTCATAGAGCCAATCAAGTGGATGCGCTCACCACACACCAGCTACAGGTGGAGAGGAGAGAGAGTCATAGAGACAATCAAGTGTATGCGTTCACCACACACCAGCTACAGGTGGAGAGGAGAGAGAGTCATAGAGACAATCAAGTGTATGCATTCACCACACACCAGCTACAGGTGGAGAGGAGAGAGAGTCATAGAGACAATCAAGTGTATGCGCTCAGCACACACCAGCTACAGGTGGAGAGGAGAGAGAGTCATAGAGACAATCAAGTGTATGCTCACCACACACCAGCTACAGGTGGAGAGGAGAGAGAGAGTCATAGAGACAATCAAGTGTATGCGCTCAGCACACACCAGCTACAGGTGGAGAGGAGAGAGAGTCATAGAGACAATCAAGTGTATGCGTTCACCACACACCAGCTACAGGTGGAGAGGAGAGGGAGTCATAGAGCCAATCAAGTGGATGCTCACCACACACCAGCTACAGGTGGAGAGGAGAGAGAGTCATAGAGCCAATCAAGTGGATGCTCACCACACACCAGCTACAGGTGGAGAGGAGAGGGAGTCATAGAGCCAATCAAGTGTATGCGCTCACCACACACCAGCTACAGGTTGGGGGGGTTGGCCGGTTGACCAGGACTAGGGGTTATATCCCTACTCTTTACAAGAAGTGCCATGGGATTTTTAATAACCACAGAGAGTCAGGACCTCGGTTTAACGTCTCATCCGAAGGACGGTGATTTTTACAGTATAGTATCCCCATCACTATACTGGGGTGTTAGGACCCACACAGACCACAGGGTAAGCACCCCCTGCTGGCCTCACTAACATTTATAGGTGTAATGGTTTTTATACAAACTGTATTTTCCATCCTCTTACCATATCTCTGCATCTCACACAAAACTTTATGCATTTTTAGATTAAAAAATATTGTGGATTTATAACCTTGTTTACTCATGTGGACCAAAAACATGGCACCGTTTACTGAGAATGAACATAGATGAGGGGTTCTGGGACTCATATCACAGCAGCATAAATTCAATGCCACCTGTTGCAAAAAGTGTTGTTTATCATTTAAAACACCTAGTTTTTTGTAGTAAACTCCAAATATAGCTTACTATAAAATGAATATGTTATGCAAGCCCTACACAAACCAGTGGTCAATTTATTATGTAACAAACGGTCCACACACAAAAGCAGTCGACGAGTCTCTTCCACTGACCTGCATTCACATAGAAGGGCCTCTCGTCTGGAGCGTGTTCCTCTGGGGGAGGGACTTTAACAACATCCGGGCCTTTGTGACGCGCGTGACAGCCGTTGTAAAAGTCAAGACGACAGTAAATACCAAAGAGAGCGAGACGGTCCGTCAACAAATACACGTATCTGTCAGACACGGCAGAGGGGTATTCGCGGTTTAAAAGCTCACAGGGGTCTATACATGTACAAACACGATGTCTCGCAATCATTAAATGGTAAGTGTATGTAACGTTAAGTGTACTTTTTCAACGGTGTATGATAGCACTATGCTATCGCCACAACTTTAGGCCTCGGGCACCTGTTGTACCGATTCATAAAATACTGATCCGTTTTAAATGTTTATTATGCAGCAAGAATGATGCTTAACGTTAAGGGCTTTGTGGTAGTACTTATGCTCATTTCAGGAGTTTCAGGTACAACGGTGTTAGCAGTGCGTGAATCAATTAAACACTACGACTGTGTTTCAAACTCTATAGAGATGCCTTCCTAGACACTTTTTGCCATTGTATGCCCTGTGATGCTGTCTAGATAGTCAGAACTTGGATCAGAGAAAAATGAATATAACGTAACGTTATATATCACTGCAGTTGCTTATTACGATGAGTCTTACATGTTATTGGTGTAGGCAGCTTTAGACCTGAAGGCATATTAAACCTAAGTTACAACAAAAATAAATGTTGTTTTGAACTATCGACATCACTAAAAAATAATGTAGAAACACGTGATATAAAACGTAATTATTATAATTGTTTTGAGCATCTCCATGTAGTTATTACAAGCTTTAGTTATGCAGTTTAAGTTATATTAATATTTATAACAATGCTTGCTATAACAAACCCTAATGCATGTTTACTGCATCTCTTTAGTATGAAATCCAGACAGTTTCACTCTTCCAGTCAGAAGGATCTTCATCACCACCTTGGCACTTAACATATGTTTTTACATGAAGAGGGGAGAGAAACCTGAGGGATACAGACAAATGCGACCCAAGACGTTCCCTGCGAGCAACTACAGTGGCAATAGTCAACAAATGCTGCAGGAGATCCGAGAGAGCTTGCGTAACCTCTCCCGGCCGCCAGATGCTCCCAAAACCGACGTGAGCGCCGGGAAGGTACTGACGGACGATCCCAGACAACAAGGGCGCAGCAACAACCCCAGGAACCCCCAGCATCACAGAGCACTGCAGGAGATCCGCAGGTCACTCATGCCATTTGCTAATGAAACTACCTCCAGTGGACACGCTGCAGACATCAACAGACACATGCTGCAAGAGCTGCAGGATGCTGGCTTTGATGAGGTAATGGACCTTGTGGAGTTTGGTAGGAAGAGATGTTTGGGTACTCGTCCCTCTAAACGCGTCATATCAATCACATGTGCCAGGAATGTTCTCTACTGTCACTTTATAATTGCGCTTATTTGAGAAATGACAGAAATGGTATGTTGCCAGACCAGCTCTGGTTGAAGAATCGAGCTCAACATGTCATACTCAAATGCTCACTAACACTGGGTG
Organism: Oxygymnocypris stewartii; assembly: GCA_003573665.1. Taxonomy (NCBI): domain Eukaryota; kingdom Metazoa; phylum Chordata; class Actinopteri; order Cypriniformes; family Cyprinidae; genus Oxygymnocypris; species Oxygymnocypris stewartii. Next base: position 79,836 of record QVTF01013398.1, read on the forward strand.
TGATGTACATATTTAGTGGTTGTCAAAACAAACTGTGGCCACTTGCTGCGTTTTCTGACGATTTGTGCTACCCACTCAGATTGTGCTACCTCCCATTAAAAAAGATAGGTAGCACAAATCGATAGCGAAAAATGCTACCTATCAGATTGTGCTACCAGCATCTTATTCATGTAGTTCGAGGCTTTTTTTAATGTCCATACCTACCCCTACCCTAAACCTACCTACCCACACCTACCCTTACCTTAAACTTACCCTTAAAACAATGCAAATATATTATTGGTAGCACAATCTGATAGGTAGCATGTTTCGTCGGTACACAGGCAGACAAACAGGTAAACCATCATTGTAACTAGGGCTGCAGCTAATTATTATTTGTATGGTTGACTTTTTCTTTTTTTTCTTTTTTTTTGATTAGTCGACTAATCTATCGATTTTTTTTATTTTTTATTTTTTTTTATTAATCTATTTATTATTTTCTTAGTTGATGAATTATTTAGTTAAATTATCAATACATAATAACAGTAAATGCTGCTATTAATCTTTTATTTTATCTAGCGTTTTCTCATAATTAATACTTTACAAAAAATAAATAATAACAACAACAGAAAGAAGGCAAGAAATATAATATTAATATAAATACAATAAATAATTAATAAGAAAAGAAAATAACAGTAAGAAATGAGAGAGAAATAAAACAATAAATAATTAATAAAAAATAAAGAAAAAGAGAATATTTACAGGGCAGAATTTACTTGAAATGTTTTATTTATTCAGCAGATTTAAACATCAGCTTGAATACATATCCGTATATGAATGAACAGCTGAAGTCACAACCGCATTCAGCACCGACAGAATCAAAAATGGCGTCACTACACGGGGAAGTTTTATCACAGCTGACAGCCGTTTTTAAATAAACGAGCCCATCACACATTAAACAACTAACAATGACATTAAATACTTTTGTTAGTTAAAAAAAAAAAAACTGCGTTGTTATCGGATTGGATCGGTATCGGCCGATCCTCAGCATTTTCGGTATCGGATCGGTTCTGAAAAAATGGTATCGTTGCATCCCTAGTCTTAAGTAGGGATAACTGCAGGCTCGCGCAATGGGCGTGTCTAAAGGTGCGACACGTAACGAATCGCTGCAGCCCTAATTGTAGCCTTACAGGTTAATTTTATTTTATTATATGAGAATAATTTTGTAAAGCATAATGTATAGTCAGAACACGGTGATCAGGACTCGATGTGAATCGACTGTCTGTACAATAACCCGATTTGTACATGCTTGTTTGCCAAATAACTAAGTGCATATACTGTATATGAGGGGACATGAATCTAGCACAGCTGTGTACTGTAGGGAATCACTTGCCTGGGGCAGCCGTCAGCTATGCAGTGTACATAATGCACACATATCACACCAGAGAATGCCATTGACCAATCACTGGCAAGTTTTCCATAGAGCCATGAAACATTCAATTTTTGAGAGCTTATGGTTATCTCTATTAGCAGCTCTTCATGTTTTGAAATATTTTGCATTTAAATGCCAGGTAATGAGTATCAACATATTCTATTGATTCTCAGTAGCAGTAAATTTATATATATATATGTGTGTGCGTTTGTACAGGAGATGGTGGTTCGTGCTCTGAAGCAGACAAACAGTCATAGTGTGGAGGCAGCTATAGAGTACATCAGTAGGATGAACTTCCATGAGCCTGCGAGGGAGCAGATAACCGCCGCTGCAGCACGGCCTGTCAACACGGCCATAAAACAAGCAGGTAGGTATACTACAAGAGCCACTTCCATAATTTGACATGTTCCTTTTGATAGCAACATAACATGTTGATATTAATTGCTGAAATTATTTGGGGGTAACAGTAAGATATTATTGGGTCAAACTATAATAGTTTTTAATAATTGTTGTCTGTCTGGTGCACTTGTAAATGTAGGTCAATAATTATTTATAAATTATAAATGTAGGCTACTAATTCATGTTTAGTATGTTAGCATTACTTTATGCATTAAACACATACCTAACATTAACCAAGATTAATAAATACTATATATAAGATGATCAATCACTTTTTATTTTTTTAATTTTACTTATTTTTTTGAGGCTGGTCATTTGTCACCTATGGTATCGATTTAGTATTGATACCGAGGTATCACATTCTGGTATCGTACCGAAGCCAAAATTATGGTTTCGAGTCATCCCTACTGTGTATGTAACGTTTGTAAACAAAACCGCGCGCGTCTTCTCCATTCAAGTCAAGTCAAAGTTTATTTCTGTAGCACGTTTAATAACAACAGAGTTGCACCAAAGTGCTTTACAACAAATACAATACAGAAAAAACAGTTAAACAAAAAAAATAGAATCTAAGCCAAGTTGGCAACAGAGCCTTAAGCGGGCATTATTCAAAAGCCAGGGAGAACAAATAAGCTTTAAGAGCAGACTTAAAACTAGCTAGTGAAGGAGCGAGTCTCACATTTACAGGCAGACTATTCCAAAGTTTCGGGGCTGAAAAAGCCCGACCACCCTTGGTTTTGCAGCGACAACGTGGGACCGTTAAAAGAAACTGATTACTGGACCTAAGAGCTCTTTGATTCATACAGAGACGTGGAGAAAATGCAGGATTCATATTTAAAGTGACTTTTGTGGCATAATATTTACAAATACTAGTCCATATTGTGATTTGATTTAAGTGTAATGACCTACGTTTGAGTAATTCATCCAAACTTTTACACATTGTCAATTCTGTTTCTTTGACTGGATTTGACTGGATTCGTGTTTTAAGCATCGCGGAACTCATGGGGCCCTATACTATCATAAACTCAGAACTAACACAGCATTAACATATAAGCAGATATTTCATGAAAATAACAGTATGATGCATAGTAATTATGTGACACAAAAATTGTGCTTGAACATGAAATACATTTTTTTCCTCTTTACTGCCAAAAATATGCATTACTGAACAAGGTATGTTGGAAGATACAATACAACTTGCTAAAGTCTTGTAATAACTCCATCAGTATTTTAAACTTGAGGAAATGTCAGTAAAAAAATGTCACACATTGTTTTTACCTCACAAATGCCAATCAATGTTAATACCAGCAAAAATAAAAACACTCTCGAGATTAGCATTTGGCTAAATATATTTTACATTATATTTTTACGTAATCTGTTTCTGGTGTCTTATTTAAAGTTTAAATGTCATGAAAATAATTTTCTTACAGCCACCTTTTAAATGAAACGCAATATCATTAAATATAAATGCTGCCTACTGGAATTTAAATATTTGTATATAACTCAGTAACATATGTTTTATCTAAAAAGAAATAGCAATCGAATTGAATAGTTTGGACTTAATTGTAACCTTTAATATTATAATAATATACCAACTAGCAGGGTTCCCTATAAAGCTTTAGCTGAGCTTATTTTTTTCTCCTTAAAGGGATATTCACCTAAATTCTAAATAAACAGCTTTGTTAAACGTCTTCTCAGGTTCCTGTTGTTGATGTATGGATGTTTCCTCTCTAGGTCCATCCCAAGTTCCACCGACAGTGTTGCGGCGCCAAAGCTGGAAGGGTTCAAAGGAATCTCTGGCCCAACAGCGACACAGTGCTCTAATGACTGATGGCATGATTTACCGTCCCAGTAGCCCTGGACCTCAAAGCGACCTCTCACGGCCTGCTACCTTCCCTCAAAATCTTGCCGCTGCAGCCAGCGGTCAACGAGTGAATCCTCCCCTCCCACGGCAGGTGCGTAGCATCACGCCTCCTCCCTCCTCATGGGACTCCAATCCCTCAACCAAGCGGTATTCTGGGAACTTGGATTACCTGGTGCCTCGGCTCTCTCCTGTGCCTCAGGGGCCCAGACCCGATGGCTATATAAACCCTCCATCCCAGGTGCAGCGAGGGATCAGTCCAGTGCCTGTGGGTCGACAACCCATCATCATGCAAAACTCCGGGGGCAACAAGTTCACCTTCCCTCCATCCTGGCCCCAGAATGGCAGCACACAAAGCGAGTATGTGGGCATTAATAGCAGTGGACGCCAGCCACCACCACCTCCGTATCCCATGCACCAAACTAACAGACAGAGTCCCACGGCCCAGCAGATGCAATCCAGTGCTCTTGCTTCACCCTCAAACGGAGCCAACCTTTCCCCAAGCATGCTTGTGCCCAACCGCAATAGCCACAACCTTGATATGTACAACCTTGGGGTACTACCCCAGGTCAGACCTCCTGTGCAGCAGTCTCAGACTTCCCCTGGTCACAGCACCAATCAGGACGTTCCTTCATCATGGCCCCACAGCGTTCCAGGGCGCTCCAACTCCTTCACCAGTGCCAAGCCCAGTGGACATCAATGCCAGTCTGTGCCCAGCTCTCAACCCTCCGGCACGACCGTCACCACCATTACACAGGCCCCCATTTTGCAGCCGGTAAAGAGTATGCGAGTGCAGAAGCCAGAGCTACACACGGCCTTGGCCCCTGCACACCCACCATGGATGCAGCAGCAGCCTCCGCCCTCTGCTTATCAAGATCCGTCTGCTTCCACAGCTGCCCCCGAAGTCCCGAGCTACCAAGGCCCACCTCCACCTTACCCTAAACACCTGCTACAGCAGCAGCCTCCACCGGGGTACGATCCCAACCCCGGCCCAAAACCCAGCAACAGAGAGGAGGACGGGGTGGACAACGACAATGACACTGACAGCACTTGCTCCAGTGAGCGTGCTGAGGGCTCCGAGGAGCGCGAGAAGAAACAGATCACGACGTCTCCCGTGCCGGTGCGGCGTTGTAAACGCGACGAGGAGCGCAAAGGGGAAAGCAGAGTCCCCATGTACTCGCCGCAGGCTTTCAAGTTCTTCATGGAGCAGCATGTGGAGAACATCCTGAAAAACCACCACCAGAGGATCCGAAGGAAGAAGCAGTTGGAGAACGAGATGCTGAGGGTTAGCATGCATTTCTTCACTGACACAATCTCTTACGATGTTCTTTGCTTCTCTGCTGTTGAAGGGTTAGTTCACGCAAAAATAAAAATTCTGTCATTAATCACTACCCCACGTTCCAAACACGTAAGGCCTTCATTCATCTTCGGATCACAAATTAAGATATTTTTGATCAAATCTGAGAACTCTCTGATCCTACATAGACAGCAACATAACTGCAATGTTCCCAGAAATGTTGTAAGGACATCTGTAAAACATCGGTCTATGTGACATCAGTGGCTCAATATCAATTTGTGAATCTACGAGAATATTTTGTGCACAAAGAAAACAAAAGAACGACTTTATTCAACAGTTCTTCTCCCCTGGGAACATTTCAGTTGTGTTGCTGTCTCTGCAGGATCAGAGGTCTCAGATTTCATCAAATATATCTTAGTGATCCGAAGATGAACGAAGGTCTTGTGTGTTTAGAACGACACGAGGCTGAGTAATTATTGACAGAATGTACATTTTTGGGTGAACTAACGTTTTAATTTCCTATTGACTTTTAACTTTTCGCCATCTTTCTTCCATTATCATTTCCTGCCCTTTTATGCTCCCTTTCTCTTGTCTGTCTGTCTTCTATATCTTTCAGTCTGTGGATCTCCTCCGTAAGCCTTCTTTCTTTTCTATGTGTGATCAACTGGCTTTCATAGTTTAAAGGTTTCTTCTGGAATAATCTTCACTCAAGTGTGGTAAAGTAAGACCCTGTTAGTTGGAAAGCATGTGTATGTTCCTCATATATTCTTATGAGTCCTAAAGCCTAATGAGCTGCCTACCAAGACAGCGTTTTAAAGTGTCATAGGTCCGTTGCAAAGGTTGTTTTGAAAATCAGGCAGCGTTATACCTCTCTTTGGCTAAAGCGTACAGCCACAATATTAGGTTGCAGAGAATCCCAGAATGTAATGTGGAGTTCACGTTAACAGTTTTTTCCTTAATATTAATGCACACTGTTTTTTTTTTTTTAGGCTAACCAGACTATTGTGTTGTTAGGTTTGCCATTTGCTAATACCAATCCTTACTAAAAATCAAGGAAAGTCTCCTGCGCTCATTATGTGATGAGTGCTATCTGTACGACACAGAGTTGCTGCCTACGAAGAGCATTTCAGATTTGCCGCATAAGAAGTTCTGTAATGATTAGGAAAGCTATCTATCTAGAAAATAGACCGAGGCAGCTCACTGGGTTTTAGGACAAATCTCAGATCTTAAAGGGATAGTTCACACAAAAATGAAAATTCGGTCATCATTTACTCACCATCCAAACATGTATGAATGTCTTTGTTCTGCTGAACACAAAGGAAGATATTCTGAAGAGAGTTTGTGACCAGGCTGTTTTGGGGCACCATTGACTTCCATAGTAGGAAAAAAAATTACTATGAAAGTTTCCCACATTCTTCAGAATATCTTCCTTTGTGTTCAGCAGAACAAACACATTCATTCATGTTTGGATGGTGAGTAAATGATGACAGAATTTTCATTTTTGTGTGAACTATCCCTTTAAGATCTGAGATCTATGCACATGAGTAGGGCTGAAACGATTCCTCGAGTTACTCGAGTAACTCGAATACAAAAAATCATCGAGGCAAATTATGTGCCTCGAGGAATCGTTTTGTCCATTTATTAGGGATGCACTGAATTTTCGGCCGCCGAAAATATATGCCGCACCGTCCAGCAGCCGCCATCACTGCGCCGCGTGACTATCATTCTGCTCAGTTACCGCTCCTGCTCACCGGAAAAGTAGAGTCCGCTCAAACGTCTAAATGAGGACATAAACACATGAACAACATCTCCAGAACTACTACGAGAGTCACTTCATCAGCGTTTCGCCGTTTCATTTAAGTAAAACTAACCTCATATCATATACACTAGGGGTGTAAATCGGATGGTTCGTCTCGATACGATATCGATTCTCATACCGATATTCTCATACATATTACTATATATTATTTAATTAAATAAATAATTATTACAAAGCGTTTTGGTTTTCGACCAAGCACATCCAGAATTCTCTGTTTCGTCCCAGAATTTTCATCTAGGTGCATCCCTACCATTTACTGTAACTACATACAGAGCACTGTTTGCAACCACATGCTCCTTTAAAGTAGATATCGACCGGTTTACCGGTATTTTTTCCCGATATTTAAGCATTTTACCATAATCGGTTATCGGTTTTGTAAAAAAGAAATATCGTTTATTTTTTTATATTTTTTTTATTATTAAAAAACTTTATGATTATTAAACTCATTATACAGAGTACAACCAGCTTAGGGATGCACCGAATGTTCGGCCGAAAATAGGAAAAAACCTCATTCGGTGTTCGGCCGAATAAGCGAAAAGACCGAATAATTTGTACCGAACAATGATGTTACGCGATCAAATAGAGGCGAGCACTAATGCAAACACGTCTGCAGTGTGGAAGCATGCATTTGAGAGAGAGAGAGAGAGACGCAAACATCATTACAAGCACGAAACACCGACAGCGAGAGACTGCTCAGCGCTGCTTCTCATGTCTCCGTTGAGAAGAGGAAGGGGGGGTTGTTGCTGGTTACTGGCATGTATTCAAACAGCGCTGCACGAGCTCGTGGCACCAGGGTTCAAAGTCCAAAGCGCGAGGAAATTCTGCGCTGAAACCCGTACTCATCATTTGCTCATTTTTATTATTTTTTTAAAGGCGTGTGACAATGTGATACGTATGACAAACATCTTCCCAAATTCGTAATGAGATATATCTGAGAAATATCAGCATGCTGTTGTCAACAAACAGAAGCACTGAGGTCTTCCTGGTTCCTGCCTATTTGCGCCAAAATAAAAGCTCCATCAACATTCAGAAATGTTAGTATTGTAATTTTACTCTTGTTCTGTAAAATAAAAAGTAAGACAATAATAATGATATAAATAATTACCATACAACCGCTGTATTAATACATTTAATATAACATTCACCAATAGTGTTCAAATTGGGATCTGTAACATTTTCTAATGTTTTAAAAGAAGTCTCTTCTGCTCAGCAAGGCTGCATTTATTTGTACAGAAAAAAATACACTGATTCAAGAAGGGGGTCTCAAAAATGGCCAAAAAATATTATTTTAATAACTTATTAATTTAAAGTTAAATTGTGCTTTGTTGGTATAATGTCTGATAGGATGTATACAAATGTTCAGTGTTAAGTAATTATTATTATAGATTTTTTTGTAAAGCAGGACAAAAGAGTAATAAGCTGATTTTGGCTGTTTAATGTATGCAGTAGTGAAGAAAATTGCAAAATAGGCCAGTGTTTCATTTTGTTTGGCTTCGGCCAAGAATTGTCATTTCGGTGCATCCCTACCAGCAGTGAAATGTGTTCTCTGCATTTAACCCATCCAAGTGCACACACACACACACACACACCTGGAGCAGTGGACACACACACACACACACACCTGGAGCAGTGGACACACACACACACACACCTGGAGCAGTGGCCACGGAGAAGCTTCAGGAGAAGCTCCAGCACGACCACCGCATGTAACTTTATACAAGATTCACTCGTTTGAAACACGCTAAATTATATTAACATTTACTATAGAACCATTATTTCACCAATAAACATCTAAATAAATACATCTCTATCTAAATTAATTAATATCTCCGCAAGCGATCGCAGTTTGAGTATAGTTCTGTGTAAATAGATATACCACGCTGTCAGCAGTTTTCATAATTTAGACAAAAACATTTTAATAATTCTGATAAAACAGTTAAGAAATGCAATAAAATACGATGTTTTGTTTGTTATAGCTTATTTCAATATTCCAGAGAATATTATTCAGTGAATTATTCTTCACTCTTTAGTCTATTAAACAGCGTTTAAACCTAAAACTGTAGTTTAAAATGAAGTTGATATGACTTCTGTCCTTTATTTTCTCCATTTGAAAACATTAGACATTCTTTTGCTTATTGTTAATATCAGTGTTGCTGATGATGCTTTTTATAAATAAAATGTTTTTATTGTTGTAATTTGAAGATTACATTTTACATGAAAGAATGTTAATTTTCAACAGTTTTTTTGTTGTTAAGACGACTGAAAGTGAAGAATGGACTTCACTCTGTTATTTATTAACTTTATAACAGTAAATAAATATCGGTTCTGAATATCGGTTATCGGGTACATAAACATGCAAATAATCGGTATCGGTTATAAAAAATCAATATCGGTCGATCACTACTTTAAAGGATCACACACACACACACACACACACATGCAGAGATCCATTTAAGAGGGTTTATTCTCCAAATAACGTTAAAATCATGTTGCTGAATAATGTGTTAATGTTATGTGTATGGACTCTTGTTTTTGTTCCATATTAGATTCCTGTCCATTAATTTTTGCCTCTTACAAAAGCCACAATTCTTCTAAGAAGAGAGTAAAGGCTTGTGTCATGCCTGAGCTTTAGTTAGGATCAAAGGTGGAAGTTAAGTTGCACAATGTTTAGATTTTATTATTATTTTTTTAATACTATTATTTTGATTTATGTCTTAGTTTTAGGTTTTACTATGTTTACCTTATATGTACCTTACCTTATTTGTATTTGCATTTTTTATGTAATATGGCAATTAAATGCACTAAATGGTTTAGTTTTCAGTTATTAATATATGTTATTTCAGCAATTAAATATTGAATTTTTCTAAAAAGGAAACAAATTACTTGTTCATTTTAAGAGACTTGTCTTATTTTCTCTTGTATATTTAGGATTGCTCTTTAAAAAGAAAAAGTAGTTCTTATCCGATTACTCGATTAATCGATGGAATTTTCCGTAGAATACTCGATTACTAAAATATTCGATAGCTACAGCCCTACACATGAGTTCACATCTATGCACATGAGGGATTTGTCCTGTCTTTTCATTTTCTGCACCGAGAACTTGCACACTGTTTACATGCAGCGCACACATCTGGAGCGCGAGCATGGAGAACAGCGGTCCCGATGCGGTTTCCCAACCTGTGTCCGTTCTCCAACCGTTCCGTGCATTTCCACTGCAGAAAAAGTTGTTCCGGGCCGGAACTGACTTCTCTTTCACATTTATCGACCAGTATGCACAAAATACGTCAGTATATCATCATAAACACAGCCATTTTTGTCTTCAGTGAATGTAAACAGATGAGAAAGAAAACACATGTGTAACAGTATTTTAAGATCCGTGTGTGTTCGTTGTTAAAGAGACAGCCTCCTAATAAATGCACTGCATGTCAATAACGTTAAACAACGAAAGAAAATCATTAACTGGTCTTGACTGAATATTTTAAATTTAATGAGGATTAATAATTTTTATGAAAATAAATCTATGCAATGTTTTTAATCTTTTGATTTCAATTTCTGTACCTTAAATAAGTTTTATTATTTTATGCTATTGCTAACTGATTTGTTTGTTCCTATTTTATTAATTTCTGTTTACTTGTCTTTAACAATTTAATGATTTAAATTTATATTAGTCTAGTTTTTTTTCTAGTTTAAAAAAAATTATGGATTTGTTTATCTTATTGGAATTAGGAATCAATAAGCAGAATCAGATGATTTTGAAAGACTTAAATGATACCGAACCATATTGCTGTCTCACTTCTTGGCTACTGGCTTTGTTTTGATGTGTTTAGGTTTACTGTTATGATCATAACATTTCAGTAAAATACAACCCTATTTCAGCGAACAAGATTTCAGGTTAAGGTTCTGCCAGAGGAGAGTTGATAAGAGCATATGAGATGCATACTTGTGTGTTAAAATGCTCATGAAGTGAAATCCAGGTGGCCAGCAAGTGACACTGCGTATCAGTCATGCTGAAGCATGAGGAAACATATTACAGTTGAAATCCATGCGACGTTACAAATTCAGTTCATTTCGAGTACATTTGCATTTCCTAGCAAAACCTACGGCAAAGTATTATAATAAAGAGCAGGTGCTGAGGTAGTTTTGATCACTGTAGGAAACCCTGTGCATTGCATGTGTTGCTGTTTTTCAGTGCTGGATGCAGCTGCCTGCCAAAATTGTGAATATTACATGATTGAATGACACATTTAATCTGTGTTTTTGTGTGTTGTGTGAGCTAGTGTGTATTTAAGCGTGTGTGTAAGTATCTGTTTTGTTAGGGCTGGCATCTCAACATGTGTTGTGTGTTCAGGTGGGACTTTCAAATGACGCACAAGAGCAGATGCACATGATGCTGTCCCAGAAAGAATCCAACTACATCCGCCTCAAGCGTGCCAAAATGGACAAATCCATGTTTGAGAAGATCAAGACTTTGGGAATCGGGGCGTTTGGAGAAGTGTGTTTGGCTCGGAAAGTGGACACGGGAGCGCTGTATGCCATGAAGACCCTCCGTAAAAAAGATGTCCTGTTGCGGAACCAGGTAGCCCATGTGAAAGCGGAGCGGGATATTCTCGCTGAAGCTGATAATGAGTGGGTCGTCCGCTTGTACTACTCGTTTCAGGATAAAGATAACTTGTATTTTGTGATGGACTACATCCCTGGCGGGGACATGATGAGTCTTTTGATCAGAATGGGCATTTTCCAAGAGGACTTGGCTCAGTTTTACATCGCAGAGCTCACCTGTGCTGTGGAAAGCGTCCACAAAATGGGTTTCATCCATCGAGACATCAAACCTGACAACATCCTAATTGATCGTGATGGACACATTAAACTGACAGACTTTGGCCTGTGCACTGGCTTCAGATGGACTCACGACTCCAAATACTACCAAAGCGGTGAGCCTAATAAATAACTCAAAGACCAAAACATATTTATGATAAATTTACCCAATTATTTTGTGCTATTATAGACAAATAGCTACTTTATAAAATCTTTCCAGTAGTTAATGCAGTATGTTAATGCATTGGGCATATCATTTGTTTATTGCATTAGCGGTAATGTTATGAAGTTTTCATATATATAAAGATTTGTGATTTGTGAAGATGCTTCAACTTCCAACTTCTCGGTCAAAAAACCTGCTCAACAGTGAGTTTTGGTGGGGAGTTGTAGTCTACAAACCAAACAGTCCCTTTTCACCATCACATCAAACTTTCAAAATCTTCATCTTTCTCTTTATCTTTCTCTCCTTCCCTTGCTAGCTTGTATTTATTTGAACAATGCCCGAGACTTGGTGTTACGAGCACTTCCTCTGTCTGTTTGCCTCTTCAAGATTAATCGCTTTATGTACTCCCCAATTGTAAGTCGCTTTGGATAAAAGCGTCTGCAAAATGACTAAAAGTAATGTAACTTTGTTAAAGGGGTCATATGATGTTGCTAAAAAGAACATAATTTGGTGTAATGCAATGTTAATGCGATTTAAGGTAAAAAAATATATTTTCCACATACTGTACATTATTGTTGCTACATTATGAATGCTCTGCCTTTCTGAAATGCGTAGATTTTTTCAAAGCTCATCATTCTGAGTAGCGAGGTGTGCTCTGATTGGCTAGCTATTCAGTGCATTGTGATTGGCCGAATACCTCAAGTGTGAGATGGAAAGTTTATGCCTCTTGCGATGCCGTGTCCCGGCGCGACAAGACTAAAACAGTAAAAAAAACATTATAAACGAGGCATTTGTTGCATCTAGTGGGGACATAATTACTCATTGCGCTGTGTAAACATAACACCATGTCTGTATTTGTGATTGGAGAAACGACAAACAACAAGCACTACTCTACACCACTCAAAACTCACGTTTGAATCGTCAGTGGCAAATTCTTTAAATAAGAAAACATACTGTTTAAACGAGGCGTTTTAGGAAGGCGTGGCAGAGTCTTAGGGTGAATCCCAATTCTCTGTCTTACCCCTTCCCCTAAGTTTTGCGCGTTCACGTGAGAGTAAGGGCTGTCCCAATTCTCGTTTTGATCGAGGGGTAAGGGGAAGGGGTAGATAGCCCTTAAAACCAAGAGTTTTCGCGAGCTTACTTGAAACCAAGGGTTACCCAGAACACACTGCGGCCAGATCATCACGAGAGTATTTTCGGCTTAATTTAATTAAAATTACGACAGTCTTGTTTTGTGCTCTACACAGTCCTGTACATATATATTTGCAACCATGTTCTTAATTTAAACGTTTTTTAAAAATCACTATTTTTCCATGCTAACGTTACATTGCTGATTTGCACAACAATCCCGCGTTTCTCTGACTAGAGAAAAACATCACTAAAACCCTCGACACACACACTTTTAGACGGAGAGTTAGTGATCAACACTTGTCTCCTCTGGTGACGTAGCAGCAGCTAGCGGCGATGTATGATGACGTAACAGTAACCAAGTGGTGTCTCGTTTCATAGGGGTATGTTTTCACCCCTAGCGCTTACCACTCGGTTTCGAGGGACAAGGGCTAGGGGTAAGACGAAGGGGAAGGGGTAAGACAGGGAAATGGGATTCACCCTTAACTTTTACAAGGCTCAAAATTGCGATCATTTTGTTCGCATATGCTCCCATAATTTAATCTCTGCGACTTCAAAATATATTTAGGAGCATTTGTGCGAGTGAATATAATTGTTGTAGTGTGACCTGTTTTCATTTCTCTAAACGTTCACAGTCATGTGCCGATACGGTCTGCCGTTCTATCAAACGTTACATAACTTCATTTTTACATTCTTACATTTAATGCAGATTTTAGATTGGTTAATATTAGCGGTCAATCACCCAGTCACTGCTTTCCGCTGTCAGGTGACAGGGAGCTAACTACCGCGGAAACAGCAAAGGGCTGAAGAATAGAGAAAATGAAAAGAAACACTGATAGACTTATTTTGTAAAACACCTAAAGTTACAAATAATGGTGCTGGTGATAGCGATCATGTGGTGAATGTTGCTCCACCAGCCGAAAAGGCGGCGTACAGTTTTGGGAGAGATTGGTTGAAAGACTTCGAGTGGCTCTGCTATGAAAATGCACTGTGCTCTACGCACTGCATTCCCTTTAAAGCCTGTGGGATGGAGTTTGCAGGTAACAGCATTCGCTTCCGAATCTACACATTTCAAGCTCAAGAGCTTGGTTAAACACGTAGAGAGTGCCAAACACAAGAAACGCAGGGACGAGTGTGTGGCAAAATGTTCAGGATCATCAGGTTCAATCCTTACGGCCTTTAATCATCAGGATGCAGGGTCTGCGATAATATCGTAATTGTTGTTTTAATGATGTGCGATTTGACACTATAGAGTATACTGCAAAACCCAAACAAAACACCTACAGAGAGTGCAGTAGGTTAGATTAGTGCACGCGCACTTAGAGTGCGTTTTTTCACTGCACGATTCAGTCTATTAAAATACATCACAAAATTTAAGATATAGGGGCTTTGTATCATGTCATAAAGTTAATATCACATGAAGAGTGACGTTTTTTCCTCCAAACATCAGCATGATTACAAATGTGATCTTGATTGTTCAATAAACAAGAAGTTAATATTAAGAGACTTACGTTTTAGACACACTATTTCCTGTTTTTGCGCCATTTCGACAACAAAAATAATTCCAAACAAAGCCACAGCACTGTTTCACGTCTCCGCAACATGACGCCGTTTCGTTCCTGAACGAATCAACCGTTTAAATGATTCGGTTCAGTCCCAGTGACTTGGTTTTAATTTCACATTTAAAGTATCTTTTCATTTAAAAATAATCATAATTTCAAATATCATCATTCAACGTTTTATGTTTACAATATTTCAATTCTATTATACATGTGTAACTGCAGGTTAAATGCATTCATATACTGCTTAAACCAGTGTGTAAATGCATCTAAATTCCACTTCAGACATTCAAAATGCAAAGATGAATTTTGTTGATACTGATTAAATTTGCTTGATTCATTTTTTGATGGTGGCTACCAAATAAAAAAGTTAATTTCGAGCCCTGTTTTATAAAGAATATCTCTTTGGTTTTGTGACTTTAGTCTTTGCAATCTTATTTATGCACAATCAGCTTGTATCACTCCAAAGAGAAAGCAAAACTTGAAATCGCATCATATGACCGCTTTAAAATGAATGGATCCTGAATGTACTGTTAAATGAAACATATTGGAGAATTGATAAAGGACTTTGCTAGGGTAAGGTGTTCAACCTTTTCTGTGTCTTGTCAGGCGATCATGTGCGTCAGGACAGTATGGACTTCAGTAAGGAGTGGGAAGACAGTGCGAACTGTCACTGTGGAGACCGATTGAAGCCACTGGAGCGCAGAGCCGCTAGACAACATCACCGCTGCTTGGCACATTCATTGGTGGGCACTCCCAATTACATCGCCCCTGAGGTTCTGCTGCGCACAGGTATGTCAGTGTGTGTGTGTGTGTGTGTAGTAGCACCTGTTCATGAACAAAAATAAACTTCATTTATCAAGCACTTTTCATACACTTAGAAAGACTGCTTGACAAAGAAATACGTTTCATGCAAGAAATAGTTCACACATAAATAAATCAATATTCTCGCCCACGTTATTCAAAACCTGCACGACTTTCAGTCTTCAGAAGATGTTTTTGACCGAGACATCGTTCATGCTCATTGCATCTTGTTTTACATACATTGAAACAAATCAAATGAGCATTTCAACATTTTTAGGGTGCTTTCACACCTGCCTCGTTTAGTTGGGTTGAATCGCACTAGAGTTGGTTTTCTCTCTTGGTGCGGTTCGTTTGGGACGGTGAAAATGCAGCAATCGCACTCGGGTGCGCACCAAACAAGCGTACCGAGACCTCCTTGAAGAGGTGGTCTCGTTACGCTTTCAGGCGAACCCTGGAGCGGTTCGTTTGTGGTTCGTTTCAATCTGACCTCAAACAGACCCAACTGCAAATAGAACTGCGCATTTTTGGACTAAACGGCAGCGCTTTGCATTTTAGCAAGGCAGGTCGCGGACAAACTTGAGGAGGTGCGGAGGATCAACCCGCGCAGGTGTCTCTCCATAATAGTGCTGTCTGCTGCATTTGACTCCTGTCTTTGTTTACTTCCGGAAGCACTGTTGGGATTTTCCTGCACGCTTTTTCTGACCAATCGAAAAGCAGTTTAGGGAATGCGTCCAAAGACACATCTAGCCAACAAGTGAAGCGGATGTTGTCACATGACTGCATTTTGGTTCGGACCAGAGCAAACATCGTGGTGTGAAAAGGCACCAAACCGGCTAAAAATAACTACAATGTATCATTTTTTGCATTTGTTCCGGACCAAAGCAAGTGAACTATCAGACTTTCCTGGTGTGAATACACCCTAAGACTGATCTTCTCTAGTCGGAAAACAAAAGACAAACTTCTCTTCGGTTTAGTACACTTGAGCGGGAAGAACGAAGGCACAGTTATACTTCGGTCCATTCTTTTTAATGATCAGTATTCATTATGGTCTCGTCTTTATTAGTATGATGGAATATGTGTATCTAAACAGTGCTGATTCACCGTTGCAGTACTAGAGTAGATGTATCAATACAAAGCCAAAACACACTCAGATGTAGACTGTGATGTGCTCACAAGTAGATTTGAGTGTACCACAGTGTTTTGTGCTGAGACCGCTCTCATGTTTGTGTGTTGTTGTTAGTGCTGAACGAATTTGGAAAATAATCGAATTGAGATGTTTCTTTTTTTTTACCAATATTGCGATTGTGATTTGTTTAAAGAAAACTAAGCACTTTATACTCCGTATTATTTAACAAAGACCAGGAATAAGTCATTGTATAGTGTGCAGTGTTGGGCACGCTACTTTAAAAAAGTAATTAGTTATATTACTAGTTACTTCTCACAAATAGTTACATCATTATAAAATAAACTAATTACCATTTGTTACTTAAAAATTAAATGTTCAAATATGTCAAATAACTTGGATGCCCCAATATTAAATATGTTAAATGAAAATAATAGTCACTAAATGGAATAAATTATTATAATGAAACATAACACTATTTTAATGTTTGAAACACCGTGAACCAAACTGAGAGACCGTTTTGAAGGCTCAGGAAACCTTTGCAGGTGTTTTGAGTTGATTAGCTGATTGGCATGTCACCGTATTCTAATTTGTTGAGATCAATTAAAAGAAACAAAGACTTAAACTACTTCAGTCTGTGTGCATTGAATTTATTTTATACACGAGTTTCACAATTTGAGTTGAATTACTGAAATAAATGAACATTTCCACAACATTCTAATTTATTGAAATGTACTTGTTTTCATAATCCTAGGTTACACCCAGCTCTGTGATTGGTGGAGTGTGGGTGTTATCCTCTATGAGATGGTAGTCGGTCAGCCCCCTTTTCTGGCAACAGCTCCTCTTGAGACCCAGATGAAGGTGAGAATATATGTTGGCTCTTATAGGTGGATGAGTTTGTTTGGTCTTATATTGTAACGCATACAGTGGTGACCAACATGATTAGCACATGTAGATCTGAAAATATTGACCTTTTTTGCCCCCAAAACGTTATTTAATTTCATAATGTTCATGAAACATGCAGATAGTTGCTCTGTGCACAACAAATATCATATTGTTTTGATACACTTTTAACTATGTCCACCTTTTGCAGCAATTACAGCAGCACATATCTCTGGCATAGTGTCAATATATTTCCTGAGAGCTTCAACACTAATGTCATCCCATGCCTTCTGCAACTCAAGCCAAAGACTTTCCTTTGAATGTACAATAGATCTGTCCAGTTTATTTTCCAACTCACCCCAAATTTGCTCGATGGGGTTGAGGTCTGGACTTTGAGGGGGCCAGTTCTTCATTTTCAGTGTTCAGCAGAACCCTTCCATCGCAGGTAGTTCGTTTAAAGGGTATTGTAATGACCAATTCAACAAAACCAACAGAAACCTCTTAAATATGCCATGTGCTCTAACAATTATGGCCACCGCTGTATGCAGCATTAACAAGCACGGGGCCAAATAAATCAACAGATGCTGTGAGTCAGTGCAGTTATCACACACAGTTGAATCATCTTGTTGTGTGTTTGTGTTCATCTCAGGTGATAAACTGGCAGACGGCTCTACACATCCCCCTGCAGGCCAAGCTGAGTCCGGAGGCCACCGACCTGATCCTGAAGCTCTGCCGAGGCCCGGAAGACCGGCTTGGAAAAAACGGAGCCGATGAGATTAAAGCCCATCCCTTCTTCAGAAGCATCGACTACTCCACAGATCTGCGGCAGCAACACCATGCGCCTTACATCCCCAAAATCACACACTGCACTGACACCTCCAACTTTGACCCCGTTGACCCCGACAAACTCTGGAGCGACGACGCTGACGGCAACCCCAACGACACGCTGAACCGCTGGTTCAAGAACGGCAAGCACCCGGAGCACGCCTTCTACGAGTTCACCTTCCGCCGCTTCTTCGACGATAACGGCCACCCGTACAGCTGTCCCAAGCCCATCGAGTGCGAGGATTATGACGGGGAGGACGACGAGCCAGTCAACCCGTCGAAGGGCTTGGGGCCAGAACAGGGGCGGGATTTAGTCTACATTTAGTGGGAATGCGTGTGGGGGGGGGAAACGAACCCAGAAATCAAAAGAAACCAACCAGAAATCATATTTTGCATTGAGAATAAATAAAGCCAGGACCATTAATATCAGCATTTCATGACAAGTTCATTTCAAACCTCAATTTCTCATTACTGTAATGCAAACAAATATATTATACGTCATAGTAATATCTATTTTTTTCATGCTGCCTTTGTTGAAATAATGCACGACTTTGCATTATAGCCATTTTTAATGTAATTAAAATGATTAGAGTAAAGCAAATCGCCATTTTAAAACATTTGAACGTAATGAATTTTGAGGGAAAATGTCTTTAATTCTCAGGAAAATGGCAACAATCGGAACTTCTCTGAAAATGGGCTTGATTTTTTTTCTTTCTTTTGATTTGTGGGTAACATCGGGGCATATCTGTGTAGGATGTGAGTGTTTTTATATGTTTGTTTTCTCTCTTCTATCTTTAGCGGTGGCTGGTGGAGTCTGTATTTATTATTTCTCGTTCAGGATGCACTTGTCTTTTATTCATCTGAGAATCTGATGATGCAGTGGAGCTCTGTATTTGGACTCTTTAATTTATTTAAGACTTTTTTACTGGTAGCTGAAACGAGTCTTTTCTTCCTGAAATGAGGATTTATTTATGATTGTGTGGATCTGTTTCTCATTCGGAGCGGCACAGGGACTTTGATTTTATGCCTTCTTTCACCAAAACTATGAGGGAGATCATCGTGTGCGCTGGTAAATTTATCCCCCCAAAAAAACACATTGTACAGTGTTTATCTGTGTATTTTTTATTTATACACAGAAATTGTATATATAAGTTATGCAGTGTAAATTAGCCTAGTACTTTACTCTTTTGGTAGTCCCAAAGGTTTAGGAAAACTGTTCTGTTCCACAGGATATGATGTCAAAACACTACAGATCCTGAGCAAACCACCCCTGCTCTGGTGTCTCTCCTTGCTATGAAGAGATTTTGTTGTGTCACTACCAAAGCCTTCTGTTTTTCTGTAAGAACGGTCTCCTGGCGTCATTGTTTTAGTATTTAATTTTTCTGAAATCTCTAATATCCCGTGCGTCTCATAATGTAATAAGGAAATCCTTTTCTCGATTATTCCCAGGAAAAGCATCTGTAGCTACTTTAAGTGTGAATTTGCCTTGAATGGGAGAAAGGATGGGGTCGTGATAAATAAAAGGTCTTAAGCACAAACCACATACTTCAGTGTCTGCTGTTTCTGTGTGATTATAAACACATTATTCAAAAATGCACCACAAAACCAGTCATAAAGGTCCATTTTTGGAAATTGAGATTTATACATCATATGAAACCTGAATAAATAATCTTTCCATTGATGTATGGTTTGTTATGATCGGATAATATTTGAAAATCTGGAATCTGAGGATGCAAAAAAATCTAAATATTGAGAAAATCATCTTTAAAGTTGTTCAAATGAAGTTCTTAGCAATGCATATTACTAATAAAAAATTAAGTTTTGATATATTTATGGTAAGAAATGTACTAAATATCTTCATGGAACATGATCTTAATATCTTAATGATTTTTGTCAAAAGAAAAATTTATAATTTTGACCCATACAATGTATTGTTGGCTATTGCTACAAATATACCTGTGCTGCTTATGACTGCTTTTGTGTACAGTTGCTATGAAATAAAAAAAAATGACATTTATTTTAATGGAATGTTTCTGTGCTAATAATAACTGATTTATCAGTGCACATTATTATTATTGATTTATTTTTTGTAGTATGTAAAGATTGGTTTTTGGTAATGATGGAATGATGCGATTAAATATCGGCTTATAATCTGACTCTTAATAGCTCACTTTAAGCAACATTTGGAACAACACACACACACACACTCTCACACACACACACACACAGCATTGAAACCTTCAGTCGTGTGTGTACATGATAGACTGAGTATACACACATTCAAAGAATGAATGTTGACTTGAAAGATATTCTGTTACGTTTATAGGACAGTGACATGCTTGAGAACACTGTGTCATTAGAATAGCATGTTTGGGTTCAGAACAACGAATTATTTTAACACAAAGGATATCATGTTTTCAATTATTTATATAAGCATAGAACTTGAGTGAAATGAATATAATAAAAAAGCTTAAATGTGGTACTTATTAATAAGCAAAATACATTAAGTTGCTTAAGTTATATATTTAGCTTAACCACTATAGATAGATAGATGGATAGATAATCATTATGAGCATTTATGTAAATTAAAATATAGATTCAGTTAGTAATTATTCAAGTAGGTGGCGATATGCAACATAGGTAGTCAATCTGCCACAAAATACAGAAGAAAAAGAAGAACGTTGTGACGTCACCGGTTCTGACCAATAAAAACAAAGACATCTCTGGAGAGCTCCGCCCCTTTGTTATTCAACATGGCAGTGTCCCGATTGCCAGCAGCAGCTCTGAGTCTCAAACAGGTAAAAGCCCTTACAACAACGCCTTTAAAATCTGAACGGCTCTGTAGATTAAGATGAATTACAACAATGCTGTTAGGACGCGTTCTTGCTTTTAAAAACGCGACGCAACGCAACTGAACGCAGCGAGTAAAGACTTCGTTCTGTTGCGCCTCTCGTGAACGAGGACGACTTGTCCTCCGCGTGCCCGCGCATGACGTCATCTGTTGATATCGGCGCGGCCAAGGAATTTAATGTAATATTCATTTTATGTAGTTACTGCATTCTTATGTGGATAAACATTATTTGTTTGAATTTGTTAAGAACATATTTTTTTATATATTTCAATTTAATTTTAAAATGACGAAAACAAAACCCACCCTGTTTGTTTTGCAAAGTTTTTGTAAACAATATTTTCAAGCTAAGTTAGCCCACCATAGAAAGTTCAAGAAAGCTTCAAGATGGATACAGTTCATGGTCTTTTTTCTCCAGAACTCAATTATATGTACGTGATGTGACAGACACATGTATGCTATGTGCAGTTCATATTATGCACGTGCCTAGTTCGCATGTTTGCTGATATATTTAGTCAAATATGTACAGTAAGTGAGATATAGGCTGTTGTGTGGACTGCACGTATAGAAAGAACAAGGTTCGGGTATGCTGGCATGGATGTCAGAGAGTGTGTGTACTAATGTGTGTGTGTGTGTGTCATTTTAGAGAGAGATTCTGTACCATCTGTCTATCAGTCTGTGTGTGTGTGTGTGTGTGCGTGCGTGTGCATGCGTCGCGCCAGTGGAGCTCTGCTGGCATCTAATGGAACCAGTTTAGTTCTGCGCCCAAAATAAATCTCACTTAAAGCTCTTTTGTTCAGGTATCAGCCTTAGATTTATGGCTTTTATTTTCTAGCAGTGTTTCACCCATTTTTTCTTTCAACATCAATCTGCCAATGGTCTTCTTTAAAATGAGACCACATATAAAACATTAAAGCTTCAAAATATAAAATAAATTACTGTTTTTGACACATTTTATTCCCTATAAGGACCCGAGAGTAACGTCTTTAAATCATGCACAAGCGTTATATTCGCACATCAATATGTCTGCGGATGGCATACTCAAACCTGGATCCCAATGTTGAAGGAATTGATGATTTTGCTATACAACACAAATTATACAATGTAACATTTATTCCCACTGTGTAACTTCTGTTAGTGCAATATAATCCCATGTTCAATCCATTCTGCTTATTTGTGATTTCTTATTTCTCATAGCATGTCAAATGTAATATCATTTTACAACAATACACTTACTAAAATGATGCTGTACAGGTTCACAAGCACATCATCATCATACAGTACAAAATAAAGCGTTTATATATGAATGTATTTCAAATGTCATTTATTTCTGTATTTTCAGCATCATTACTGCTGTCGTCTGTGTCACATGATCTTCAGAAATCATAATAATATAATAATCTGCTGCTCAAAACACATTTCAGATCATTATCAATGTTAAAACAGTTTGTTTGTGTGGAAATCGTGATGCATTTAACTTCGACTCTTTGAATAGAAATAGAAAACTGTCTTGTGTGATCAATTCAATGCATGAAATATATTTAATGTATATAAACAAACATTTTACAAGAACCCTAACCTAACCCAGTTCTTGTCAGAAATTAAAGATGGTAAATTAAATTAATGAATTCTTTGCTGACAATTGCCAACGGCCCATTACTCAAAGTTTTCAGGCGGATATGTCTTCGCAGTGCTGCATTATTATACTTCTACTTTCATATAAGCCTACACACAGATCTGTTCTTTACAGACTACAAGACCTAGCTCTTAGCCTGTTGCTTTAGCACAACATGTGATGATGATGTGGTGTAACTTGGGTGTTTCAAACAGCTTTGAAGTGCAAACTGAATTTTTTTTGCTTTTTCTTTTATTCAATATTTAAAAAAAATGTACTGTAATAATAAAAAAAACTATTTAGTATATTCTCAATGCATTTAACAAACAATGTTTACCCACATAAGGATGCAATAACTACAGAAAATGAAAGGGCAACACAAACATGCATTAAATTCATTGGTCAGTAAATGAAAATGTCAGTAAAATTGGACAGTCGAAACCGCTCACGTGCAGATGTTGTAGTTGCACGTGTTTTCATGTTTTGTTGTCAGTTTTTGCAGAGACAGAAGGTTCTGGGGGTTTACAGAGATCTGCTCCGAACCATCCGCACAATACCGAGCGAGTCCGACCGCAGACATTTAAGAGATTGGGCCAGAGAAGAGTTCAAGAGGAACAAGAGTGAAACAGACCAGGTGGGCTCTTCCTGTTCAATTTAGCAACTTAGAAATGTAGCATTGTATCACACTGGATGCTCTGCAGTGAATGGGTGCCGTCAGAATGAGTCCAAACAGCTGATAAAAACACCACACAGCATGGACTTCGCATTTAGCCTTTAACTTAAGCAATGGTTTAAGGTTAAAACTCTTTAATGCTGGATTTGTTTCAGTTTTTGTCTTCTCCAGATGTTAACTGATGGACTGGATTATTGTGAGCTGTTTGGACTCTCATTCTGACGGCACCCATTCACTGCAGAGCATCCACTGTGATGCAATGCTACATTTCTTCAAATCTGTTCCATGAAGAAACAAGCGTATCTGCATTTTGTGTGGCCTGAGCATGACATTTTCAGCAAATATGAGTTTCTTGGGGAACTGTATAGATATGCCCTCGTCTCTAAAGACGTGTACATTTACAGAGGTGCATGAAGAAGAAGAAAAAATGACCTTAGATTTGAATGGCAGAGAAATTAAAGAGTGAACTCTGCTTAAAAGTGCAGTCGCATTTACTGTCAAAAATCCAGTCATTTCAAGATTTCAATTATGTAATTTTGAGGTATTTTCACCCACTGAAAGCTGGTGCTTCATGCATCACTAGGGGATTGACCGTAAACGGTAGATGTGTTTTCAGAGGTCAGTGAGTCTCTGAGCAGTTTGTTTCTAGTCGCTGATCTTACTCTGTCACAGTATTCAGCTGTCTGAGGCTGCTTTGCTTCTCGGTGGCATAACGTTATCTGTACGGTACACAATCATCTGGAGGATCTGAGAAGATCTCTCGCGCTGGCTGGATGCTAGAACGTCGACAGAGTTTATCTGGAAATCCAACTGAAGTGTTCGTTTATTAAAAGGATAGTTCAGACAGAAATGATAAGTCTGTCATCAGTTATTCAAGTCATTCCAGACACACACGACTTTCACTCCTGAGTTCTGAGTCATTGAAGAATCAAGATGTTATACTTGTTAGTGAATGTGTGAGATTATTACAAACATCTCAAGGTCAAGGTTTCTTTAATTATCATGTGACAAATAAAGAAACCTTGACCTTGAGATGTTTGTAATAATCTCACACATTCACTAACAAGTATAACATGACTTCATACAGTCTTCTGAAGAGGCACTGTCCACTTTATATGATGGACAGATTTAATAAAGGCTTTTATGTGCATATAAACATTGATCAGCTCACATACATAGAGGGCATGAAATATGGTAAATGCAAAAATGAATATCTCGTTATACACGAGAACAAACTTCATTGGTTTTCATGCATTAATGAAGCAATTTGAGCATTTGCTTACTGTGTTTGCTGTGCTCTATGCATGTGTGTTTATACATCAATAAAAGCATGAACTGAATTGGTTTAAGATGCAGTATAAAGGCATCGTGTGTCTTCAGAAATCGCTCCTGTCTGTATTAATGTGTCAGTGTTGAGTAACTGGACTTTACATCGACAGACAGAACTCTCCCGGTTTCATTAAAACATCTTTATTTGTGTTTTTGATGAACAAGTCTCGTGGGTTTGGAACGACATGATGAGAATTATTATTTTTGAGTGAACTGTCCCTTTAAAAAAAAAGTACACTATAATGTGAAAGCATATCTGACATGTTATTGTGTTTATAAATGTATAATATTTGAGTGCTCATTCTTTTACGTTGCCAAATATTAATAAAAGCCAAATGCATTCACTTCTCAATGTGTCTGACTGCATTATTTATCAATCGCTGCATTATGATCACCAATAAACGTCCCAAACCTGTGAAAATAGCTGTCAGGGCTTGATAAGTCATCTTGGGAAATCCATCTTTACGACCTGCTGATCTTCCTTTGTATCAAAGACAAGTCATGGCTAAATATGCAATATCTGATCAAACTACAACACTGAAACAATACAGATTTCACTCTGTGAAGTGCATATCCTTTATGACTGATCAAATCAAATCTGTTTTCAGACAGAGACACTA
>QVTF01013398.1:112500-135884 GCA_003573665.1 Oxygymnocypris stewartii
AAAAACGATATAAATACTGTTCAGTTTCTTGCACAGACTGATCGTTTCGGGTCTTTACACCTCAATGTATCGTCACGAGCTGCAGGGTTTAATGTGGTTTTGTCTGTGTATGTTTTTCTCTCTCTCAAAGCCGTGAGTCCCATTGACTGCCATTATATGACTGACAGACTGCAACGGTATGAGTTACACATCTTTGTGTTCTAATGAAACCATCACCTACATCTTGGATGCCCTGCAGGGGTAAGCAGATAAACATTGCATTTTCATTTGTGGGTGAACTATCCCTTTAATGAGGACGCCGATGACGCTCGGACATGCATGCCGATAGGTCTTGTGAAGTCTAGACTGTTTGCACCTGATGTTTGTTCTTGCGCTCCATCTGTCCCATCTTGCTGTTCATGAGCTCCTGTACAGTGTGAATCTCTGACTGCATCTCCTCTTTAGTGGCCATGAGCTGATTCTCCAGTTTGTTAATGAGAGGTTCACACCTGCAGCCATTCAATGGGGCCTTTAATGCAAATAACACACATACATGAGTCAATCAAATCATTCAATATTTCTAATAGGGTCTATTTAGCAAATAAAAAATGCAATTCATTTTTTTCTGTAATCTTTAACATTTGAACAGACACTTTGCTACCCATGCAGAGATGTGTCACGTTCATTTCCATGAAAAATAGCACTATTGAGGACAGTGCTTCTTTCTTTAGAAAACTATACACATAAATAACAAATTAACTGAATGCTTTTTAAATTTAAAAAGTGTGAAAAACTCAGATTTCAGTTAATTATTGTATCCTCTTCATAGGATATTTGATTGTAATGTAATAATACATGGTTGTAGTTTTATCGTCCTTTATAGGAGAAAGATTCCCTAAAACGGAGTTTGAAATAACCCACGAGTAACACAAACATGCAGGTTTTTTGACAGCCTAAGTACTAAAAGTGATTTTCAATGGAGTGCTATGGAAATAGATCAGTTTAATCCGATGGTGAAGCTGGTTCCTCGCCTGCATGATCTTGCCGTCTTTGCCTCTGTAGAGAGTATAGAGCTGGAACGCTTTGTAGTTATGAGGAGGAGGAGCTGATGAACTCTTCTTCTTATGATCACTGTGTTTATTTTGTCTTCGAATGAGAGCATCTGATGGCGACAGCTGCAAAAAACACACAGCACACAATCCATAAGAGCTCTCGGACACAAGAAAACGCTGGATGCAGAACTGCAAATTCCTATCACGACTGTAATATAAGCCCAGGACTCTGCACATGGCATATCATATAATTCCCATATTATACCCAGCTGATTATATACATCATTGCCTAAACTAGAAAACCCATGCATGACGAACCCTCTCTTTGACTTTCTTCTCACTGCTTCTGTTGGCGTGTGCCTCGGTGTCATTCCGGCGGAGAGAACCGTCACTGCCATGAGTGTCATTAGCAGGAGATACACTGTCCTGCACAAACACAGAAGAAGAGTCAAGAGCAGAGGATATAAACATGATGAAATGTGTTCTGCAGATCAGAGAGTACTACTCGTAGGCCTAATGAAATTCTCAATGAAACGACAGTACGGACAGATCTTTACTGACAGAGAGTAATGGCTTATTGAAAGAGAAATGACTGGATGTTGAGATATGTGAGTGATGGTTAAACTAAATTATAAAAATGATTTGCACACATGGATGAATTGTACTTAAAAAAAATCAAGTTGTATTTTTATTTAATGTCAGCTTTATTAAATCCACAAAAGGCAGGAATGTCTACAACTGTGAATAAATGAAGTTCAAATTCTATTGAGACGAGTTGTGCTTTGTGTAGAATTCTGTGATCAGACATTTTTCACAGTTCAGGCAAAGAATAAAAAAAATACGTTCCCTTCCTGGACCGAATAGGTTACCACATGTAACAATCATGTTTGTATTTAATAATGATCTGAAATAATGTATCATGAATGATGTTTTATCTCATACTATGGCATATAGTGTCTGCAGTACTGCTGTAAGGAAGAAGTTCTACACAAGACTTGATGAATAAAAACCTTATATCTTGAGATAGACGTAGTGACTATGGTACAATCAGAACTTTAATTATTGAAAATGCTATTTCACATCTGATGTGTCATGTTACTGTGGGTGTATGAATGTTGAATGAGTAGCCCATCTGCCATTAGGGGCGCCATGTAGAGTTTTAAAGGAGGTATGGAAGACAGAAATGTGAGCCCCCTTCTTCCTGATATGTGTGTGTGTGTGTGTGTGTGTGTGTGTGTGTGCGTGCCTGACGTTTAATAAGAAATTGAAAGACACTGAATAAGAAAATGAAATAGTTTATTACTTAACATTTATATTATTTCACATAACATTGAAATATTTTATTTCAAGTAACGAAAATGTTTTTAAGGTTTTAATTTTAGTTTCAGTTTTAGCTAACTTTAATACATATCTAACCGTGCTTGCAGTTTTAACTAGTCTTCTATACAACCCTTATTATTTATTTTATAGTTTTTTTAATCATCATTACAAAAATGATTTTTAACGGCTATAAACCCCGCAACAAGCTTAACTGAATAGCGGAACAGAAGTTTTAACTCTGCAGTATTATAGGCTACATTAAAGAACTGGTAGGCAGCAAAATGAAGAGTTTATTCTCCTAAACTTTTCAGATATAAAGATAACACACAATTAAATTTGAACACGTCTTGTTTTCATGCTTGCCCATTTTTCTAACATTTCTCCAAAGGGTGTGGATCGTGCAACTGCGTGCTCTATTGATACGAGTGCCAGAGGCACTAATCGGTCTTGGTCCATTGTAGATCGCAGATCATTTTTGATAAGTTTTAGTTGACTGAATGACCTCTCTGAAGAGGCCACGGTGACAGGCATGGTAAGGAACACTCTTAATGCAACAACCAAATTTGGGAATAATGAATCAAGGTTTCTCTGAAGAATGAAGTTAAGTTTTTCAATTGCGGTTTTGCACGTAGAAGGGCGCTTACACTACAGACTTCTTGAATTAGGTCGTTCGACACAACCCGCGACGTTGCTGCATAACACCTTGCGGATTCTTCGAAATACTCCTTTGACATTTCACTCATTTATGAAATGAAATTTCTCTGAAATCTGCCCCAGATTTTCTAATCTTGTGTTGAGTTCACTGCGTATGGTGTCAACGATTACATAAAACACTGTTTGTTTTATATGAAGTTGGGCGTCCCGGCGCCCTGGTTGTCCAGCGGTCACTTCATCGTGAAATGTTCTGTGCAAACTCTGTAGATGCAACACATTCATTCACTAAAAGACGTGCATCTGTCACAGCCTTTTCAAACCCATCCTCTCTGTACTGGGAAAATAACTTTTTCAGGTTGTCAATCAACAACACCGCTGTATCCCGCGAAATATCGGCAGATTGCATGGCTGTGCTGGCGCGTGTGATTTCAGTCAGCATGTCATTCCAAATAACAAGACAAGTCATAAATTATGTATTTCATTAGACAGCGCATGTGCCTCTGAAGAGATTTTCTGATGAGATCGTGCTTACGTTCACTTCTCTCTTTCTATAATTGTAATTTTTAGTTTCATTTTACTGCAATATTATTAGATAACGTGTTCTTGTATGTAAAAAAAATATTTATAATTATTAAAAAAAAATATCGACCAAAGTTGTGATTTTGGGGCCCCCTAGCGTCCTGGGCCCATATGCCCAGCATACTCTGCATCCCCCATAACAGCGCCCCTGGCTGCCATTAATGATAGCTTACAGAACATTTAGTGACCGCATGTTTGAACTTCACAGCGTCCCGTACAGATGCTCATTCGGTTCAGACCGTGTCTGAGAGACAGGGAGCGTAGGTTTGCTCCTGTACCTTTCTCTGCAGCATCTCATCCCGCGGGACTGACTGCGCTCGACCCTCAGTCTTCATCTTGTCCCTCCTCTTCCTCACAGAGCGTCCTCGAGTGAAGCTCTACATGGAAATACAGATAATAAGTCACATGTTGCTTGTCTTAACTCTTCACTCAGCTAAATTTAAAGCTGAAGAATGTCATTTGTCACGTTAATGGGATAGTACATTGAAAATTAATCAATATTTACCCAACCTTATGATTTTTTTAATGTATTTTTTAACTTTTCAAATGTTCTGGATAAGAAAGTCATGCAGATTTGGAAAGACAACAATTAGTAAATAAAGAAAGATTTTAATTTGGAAAAACTATCCCTTTAAAAAGTATTGATAAAACCAAACTGTCATCCAAATATGATTTATTAATCTGGCACATTTCTTTAGCTGCATGTTTGTGGACACAGACCACATTTAAGATTGTTTTATTTATTTTTTTGCATATGATTGGAGTCATTTGCAAATGTGGCTCCAAATCTGATTGGTACAGAATCCAATACTTGGTCAGTTGGTGCAGTTTGAATGTTTTTGTTGTTAAGCATATGTGACCCTGGACCACTGAACCAGTCATAAGGGTCCGTTTTTCGACACTGAGATTTATACATCATCTGAAAGCTGAAGAAATATGCTTTCCATTGATATATGTATACTATAAAATAAACTGTTATGACAGGACAATATTTGGCCGAGGCACAAATAAATTGAAAATCTGGAATCTGAGGATGCAAAAACATCTAAATATTGAGAAAATCATCTTTAAAGTTGTCATAATGAAGTTCTTAGCAATGCATATTACTAATAAAAAATGAAGTTTTGAAATATTTACAGTAGGAAATTCACTGAATATCTTCACTTAATATCCTAATGCTTTTTTAAAAAGAAAAATCTATAATTTTGACCCATACAATGTATTTTTAGCTATTTCTACAAATATCCCCCAGCGACTTAAGACTGCTTTTGTGCTCCAGGCGCAGATATAATACAAACATAAAATAAAAATTGAAGGATCTCTTCTTGTGAATGGCTCATACGCATGTGTGTGTTCTTACCTGTGGAGCTTTGGTGAGCAGCAGCGCCACTTCAGGATTATCATTTTCACGAGCCTGATCGAGGGCCGTCTCTCCCGTCTTCACCCAATAACATCCAGACAGAAGAATCATACTCACACAGATAAATGGGTCATTTCTGCTACATGCCAATAGCAGCTATACATCCAGACGATTTAACTAACTTGCCCAGGAAGACTCAGCTAAGAATGCAATGTTCTGTCGCATTCACTTTGTGAAACTGTATCAATGCATCATACACTATACGGACA
The DNA here is from genome assembly GCA_003573665.1 of Oxygymnocypris stewartii. NCBI lineage: Eukaryota > Metazoa > Chordata > Actinopteri > Cypriniformes > Cyprinidae > Oxygymnocypris > Oxygymnocypris stewartii. The sequence goes on from QVTF01013398.1 coordinate 117,714, forward strand.
AAAGTATTGGGACACCCCCTTAATTAGAACAGGCACTTCCAAAACTATGGAAACAAAGATGGAAACATAATTCATGTATTTAACAACTGTATTTCCATCTCTGTGCACCCATATGTACAAGTCATTGGTGAGTTTTTGGTTCATTTAAAGTCACACCAGAGCTTTCTGCAAACCGGTCACATTCTTCGGTTGCACTTTATTTTAAGGTGTCCTTGTTACTGTGTAATTATACATGAGTAATACTAATTAGCTACATGTACTTACTATATGGTAAGGGTTAGGATTATGGTTACTTGCTTGTAATTATGCATAATTTAGTGTTATTATAATACTAAGTACATGTAACGTGTAACAAGGACACCTTAAAATAAAGTGTTACCAGTTCTTCCACACTGACTGAATAATTCATTTATTTTTGATCCTTGCCTTATACACAGAGGTATTGTCATGTTATAAAACAAAAGGGTCAAACTGTTGCTATGAAATCAGAAGCACGCAATTCTCTTAAACATTAAGATTTGCACTCATAGAAATGACTAAAGTAGTCAAACCGCTTCATTAGAAGGGGGTGTACCAATACTTTTGGCAGTATAGTGTACCTAAGCTCATGCAATATTTCTGAAAGTGCTCACGTTGTTTTTGACGCGGCTGTCGGCCCCAGCCTCCAGTAACATGCGTGCAGTCTTCCTGTGATTCAGAGCAGCTGCGATGTGTAAAGCCGTGTCTCCTGCCTGAACATCGGAGGAGAATACGAATTAGGGATGAATCAGAAACATCTCCAGGATGGACATAATTACAGTTTAACAATATTTGAAGTCCTTACATGATTTCCTTCAGTCACTGAGCAGATGGCACTCAGGAGCGCTCGGATCACAGTCACATGGTTATATCGAGCAGACACATGCAGACACGTGTCACCTACCTAAACAAACAATCAACTTGAGCACATTTGTTGCATGTGTGTGTTTTTAAATGACAAGCACACAGAGAAAGAAAAAAAAGACATACAGTCAAACAAATGTATTCAGACACCTTCATCAATTCTCACATTATAACGGTGTATTCGCTATAGTTTAGACAAGAACTCATATTAAACTGCGTCAGAACACATTCATCGTGATAACATCAGATAACTTTAATAGAAAGGTATGTAATGAATTCGACTGAATAGCTAGTATACAATTAGATAATACCAATTTAACTCATCCAAGCAATGCTTCATTTTGTTCAGTATGTGGTGTAAAAAGTTCATATTGGCAATTAAAGAAAAAAACATGGTCAGTTCAAAGTGTCTGAATGATTTCTGTTCACTAATATTACTGGTAGTCCTCTGTATGAAGAAGTCTTGGGTATAATATGTCACAGTTTACTTTATTTTGCTATCATCACTAACATAATTGAGCTATAGTGTCCTGAACCCACTAGTAAACAAATCTCAAATTATATCTGGTGTCTGGATGATTTTTGGTTTGACTGTATGAATCAAAGAGAGAGAAGAGTTTGAGGGTACTTACGCTGTTCTTACTGTCGGGACAAGAGCCGCCCAGCAGCAGGACTTTTGAGCTTTGAGCATGACCGTTCTGACACGCCAGATGAAGAGCCGTGTTTCCTGCCTGAGGGAAATAAGAGAATGAACTTTATCGTCAGGTATGTTTACACATACGAGGAATGTGTTATAGTGACAGAAACTCCACAGTGCAACAGAATGACAGCGACAGGACACAGATAATAAAGAATAATATACAAATAGACAATGTACAAAATAGCAAAAACACTATATAATATAGACAATTATGTATGTACAGGTATGAAATGTACAAATTGAAATGAAAATAAGTATGTGTGATGAATAAGTAGTGTATAATAGTGTTGTGTGTTCCACGGTTATTGTCAAGTGTTCATGAGATGATTGCCTGAGGGAAGAAACTGTTTCTGTGTCTGGTCGTTCTGGTGCTCAGAGCTCTGTAGCGTCGATCAGACGGTAACAGTTCAAAGAGTGAGTGTGCTGGATGTGAGTGATTTTGTCAGCTCTTTTGCTCACTCTGGATGAGTACAGTTCTTGGAGAGTGGGGGGGTTGTACCAATGATTCACTCAGCAGTCCGGATACCCTCCGTAGTCTTCTGAGGTCAGATTTAGTAGCTGAGCTGAACCAGACAGTTATTGACGTGCAGAGGACTGATTCAATGATGGCGGAGTAGAACTGTTTCAGCAGATCCTGTGGCAGGTTGATCTTCCTCAGCTGATGAAGGAAGTATAACCTCTGCTGGGCCTTTTTAACAATGTATGTCCCACTTCAGGTCCTGAGAGATGGTAGTGCCCAGGAATCTGAATGACTCCACTGCAGTCACAGTGCTGTTCATGATGGTGAGTGGGGGGAGACCGGGGGGGTCTCCTGAAGTCCACGGTCATCTCCACTGTATTGAGCGTGTTCAGCTCCAGGTTAAGACTGCACCAGACAGCCAGCTCCTTAACCTCCTGTCTGTAAACAGACTCGTCACCGTCCTGAATGAGGCCGATCAGTGTGGTGTCATCTGCAAACTTCAGGAGCTTGACAGAGCTTTACAGGAGCTGATCTCCTGCTATATGCTCAACTAGAACGTTGACAGAATCATTCCACATTGTACAAAATATCTAGATGCAGTGCTGAATGCTGATTGGTCAATAGATGTAAAACACCTGTTCACCATATGACTGCACAGCACCCAAGTACTGATTTTGCATATGAGAGCTATGAATTAATAAAACAATAATCACACTGACATTATTTTTCAATGATGCTTTATTATTATAAATCATGACTAGTTAGGACTGAAGGAGTTGCATGTTCTACACTGCAACAAAGCAAAGCTGCATGAGTTAAATTATGTAACGTTCACAAGCCAAAAGTGCCTCCAAACAACATTAAGAGTGCATTATTTGCACATATTTACAACTGTATAACAATCAGCCAAACACTAGTAAGACAATTATTTGCATGTCTATAATTAATATGTTGAGGTTTTTGCTGTGGCAGTGGCGGTCACCTTGTTTTTAGCGTGAACGTTGGCTCCGGCCTTCACCAGCAGTTTGACAGACTGACTGAAGCCGTGCCACGCAGACTCATGTAATGCCGTGTTCCCATCCTGAGAGCAATATAGAAAACATAACCGCTGTAACAGCTCTCCATTCATTTGTCATTTCAAATGAGATACATAAAACATTCAAAAACAATGGCTGTTAATTAGGAGGCTCACTATTTAATGTCCATTGATTTATTTGGCAGTGTAATAATGCATAATAATGTACAGTGCACTTCAGTGTCCTATCAGAATTTATTTTCCAATAGCAACCATATGACTGTCGATATCAGCAGTGAATGTCTCTGTAAACAGATCGCTGCACTTCCTGCAATAATAAATCTTTGTCTAGCAGAAGTGAATGAGAGATGTTTACCTTGTCTTGTCTATCGAGTGCACATCCTTCCTGAATGAGAGCTGAAATGACATCGGTGTTTCCCACCACAGCTGCTCTGTGTACGGCCGTCTGCTCACCCTGAGAGAAAACATCAGTCATTCTGAGGTGATTCTGGCTGCACTGTGTGTTATTGTGAAGTATACAGCACTTTAAGAGGGAGGTGTGTGTTACTCTCACTTGCTCCTCTGCCATTGTGCAAAGGGAGATCACGTTTCCTATTATAAAACCAGTTTTTCCAACAGATTTCTGGTCATTATCCATTTCAAGCGGAAAATGAAAAAAAATGATCATTTGCTGTAGCACATAATTCAGAAGAGCAGTGCAGGAACCACTGTTTAAGATCAACATTTCTCTGTTTTCTGCAGAGCACTAAAGAACTATGCTGGCATCTCGAAAACCATGATCTAGAAAACAAAAATGGCATGCTTGCACAAACACAGATAAGGTTTATGGAAACACGTTCGAGTTTGTATTGTGGAATATCACCTGCCCTAAAGGTCGAGACACGAGGTGAACAACAAAACACCAAAAGTATCAGTTTCATCCTGTGATGTGGTCTGCTCCTCATTTGTCTTCTGACTTGACATATAATGCATGAGTTATGGTGGTTTTATGTCTTGAGTTACTTCAAAACTTCCATAGAATAACGTCACATGGGATTGGTGAGTAACTCTGTGACTAAACTGACTTTTCTTGGTGAATTATTTTTATATGTACACAAACATTTATGACTCTTTAGTTGGCTCAAATTCAATTTTTGCGGTCACACTTTATTTAAGGTCCAATTCTCACTATTAACTATGACTTTTACCTCTAAGCTACTCATTTGCAGCTTATTAATAGTTAGTGAGGTAGTTGTTAAGTTTAGGTATTGAGGGGGATTAGAGATGTAGAATCTGTGCTTTATAAGTACTAATAAACAGCAGGCATGCTAATAGTGAGAATTGGTCCCTATTCTAAAGTGTTGCCTTTTTGACTCGGTTTGAACAGCACAAACACATGCAGTCTGATCGTCTTCATTCTGATTTGTGCCACTTTCATATGTGGTCCTAAATGAGACACAGCTCTGTCTTGCAGTGCGACCTCAGTCTGAACAGTCAAAGCTGAATTAGAGACCGTGAGGTGATGAACTCATAAGTATTACGGTGACAGAACCCGATGGTCGTATCATAAATATTTACACAATTTTGCTCTCTTTCTCCTCATTCTTGTCCTCCTGATTGCCTGTGCACAAATACACAGGCGTCCACGGCACATCATCTTACAAATGAATGTGTAAATACTGACTTAAGTAGCCTGTATATTTATAAGAGCATACCGTCTTTGTTATCGTTCAATTGAGGACTGTGTGAAGAGTCATATTTGATACTGGTCACCAGTGTTGGGGAAAGTTACTTTTAAAAGTAATGCATTACAATATTGCGTTACTCCCTAAAAAAGTAACTAATTACGTTACTTAGTTACTTTTTATGGAAAGTAATGCGTTACGTTACTTTTGCGTTAGTTTCGCGTTACTTTTTAAATATGAGCAGGGCTTGATTGTTTGTTTTTAATACAATAAGTTATATTTATAGCAAATATAAAAGCTTTCGCACCAAAAAGTGTAATGAATAAACCTGAGACTGAAGGACGAGTAAATCACGTCTGTACAGAAGAACACAGGAGAAGTTCAACTCTTCAGCAATAAAAACAAAACAATGAAGCACAATTGTTAGTTTATCTAAAGTCATGTTTGATTATTATTATGGCTGAACTGGATCATCAAAGATCAGCAGCAAACACATTGTTTGATAAAATGAGATTAGATATATTTGTGTTGCTTAACATATTTAATTATTGCAGGTTTGCATCATATTCTGAGTTTGCATTTCACTGTTTTAATTCATTTTGATGAATACTGAATCTGTTTTTTTGCGAGTGAGATGAATTAATACACATTCATATTTAGTCTAAAACTACAGTAAGATGATGTTCACACGGCGCAGTCAGTCAATAAATGGAAAAACAAAGTAACTGGCGTTACTTTTTTGAAAAAGTAACTCAGATATTTTCTTGTAAATTACAAAGTAATGCGTTACTTTACTAGTTACTTGAAAAAAGTTATATTATTACGTAACTCGCATTACTTGTAATGCGTTACCCCCCCGACACTGCTGGCCACATTAAAAAGAAAAAGTGACTAACCAAACAAAGAGAAAAAATTCAATAATTCAAAATTAATTCGTCATAACCTTTTTTTTTTTCAGGTTCGATTTTGTGCATTTTCGCATCCGTTACATGCATTTTGATAGGAAAGGACGAGGAATACGGAATATTTCGGACTCCAGTGTGCAATGACCTTTAGTGTAAACACCAATGATATGATTGTTTTTACGAGAGCAGTGATTTTTGCTCAGAAGTGACAATGTTGCAGACATGTTATACTCACATCATCCTGAATATCCAGGTCACACCCAGCCGCCAGGAGAATCCTCACAACTGCAATGTGGCCCTTGTGTGCAGCCAAATGCAGAGGAGTTCTGCCGTTCTGTGAGCACACACACACACACACACACACACACACACACAGACTGAATGATCGGAGAGCCGGTGAATGTGTGCGGGACAAGACACCGTGACTTAAAGCTCAGAGTAAACTCTGCAGATGTCTGTTATGAATCCAAATAAACCATTTACATAATGAAGTGAAGTGACGTGACATACGACCAAGAATGGTGACCCATACTCAGAATTTGTGCTCTGCATTTACCCATCCAAGGTGCACACACCGTAGTGAACACACACACACCGTGAACACACACACACACACACACACACACAGTAGTGAACACACACACACCGTGAACACACACCCGGAGCAGTGGGCAGCCATTTATACTGCGGCGCCCGGGGAGAAGTCGGGGGTTCGGTGTTTTGCTCAAGGGTCTCATCTCAGTCGTGGTATTGAGGGTGGAGAGAGCGCTGTACATTCACTCCCCCCACCTACAATCCCTGCCGGAGCGGAGACTCGAACCCATCACCTTTTGATTACGAGTCCGACTCTCTAACCATTAGGCCATGACTTCCCACGACTTAATGAGTGAGACTAAATAAAATGCAATACATGACATAGCCAGCAGGATAAACATCAGTCCTCTGTTCTAGTTTTAGCATCAACTAATCTCAGAGGACCAGCCTTATGCTACTTCAGCCAAGAAACCATGTGACAGAGGAATAATCACAGAGATGTGACTTATGTAACAGACAACACTCGTGCCAGGCGGCCTATTTCACTGTATTTATACATGCATCAGTCCAGATATTAGATAGAATATGACGTAAATGTCGTCTCTTAGAAATCTTACAGGCAAAATGATTAAGCTGTTTTATCATACGAGTCATTCTGCATGCCTATAACTCCAGAATTTCAACATTATTTCTAGTTTCAACATTTTTTGATCTTCAGACATTCCTCTTTAAAATAAATGAAGTATCATTCGTATACAAAGCGACCCACATTTGGTTTTTGACCACTGAACATGTGTACAATTGAACAATTTACTCTTCTTGGAGCTTGAGATTGCAATATCTCTGGAACTGAACCACATAGGGTCTTAAAAATAAAGACACCAAAAGGAATAATCGAAAAGGTCATTAAGGTATCTTTAATACGTCTTGAGGTACAGGCATGCAAACGTTAGAGAAAAAACTAGAAAAGTGCTTTATGAATGGTCAGCACTACCACATAATGAAACAAAGATAGCTGAAATCAACTTCACATTACTAGACTGAAGATAGCATTGATGCTTCTTTTCCCCTCCTGTAGTATGACTCTGAATCTCAGGTGAACGTGATCATTTTGACCCCCCCCCCCCCACCCCCACAAAACAGTGGAATGTTCAGTAAATATTTATCATGAAATTTCATAATTTTGCATTCATCATTATGCATGTTTATCTTTCTTCAGAAGAAATATTAACAAAACTTAAAATGAAAAGCCGGTGACGTTTCGGAAATGTGCTTGAATAGACAGACACAGAATGACCCATATGTATTCTGCAAACATAACTAGACCGCACACAATAAACCGTTTCAATTCTGTAATGTTAGCATATATTCAGCACAATATAAAACAATAATGCAAAAGATAAAAACATTGGTTTGAAGCTGCAGTTTTTCCCTTTTATCGGTCCTTTAACTCGGAGATAAAGATGGTTTCGCTGTCTGGCCTCAATTATGGCTCGTAGGCCCTTCTGTGATATTTCCTTTGTCCTATTTTTCAAACAAATGGCATGTTATCAGATAGGTCTTTCTCCTATTGTGTAGTACACAATGGACAAAATATTAAACTCACAATTAACATTTTTCACTACTTTGGTTTGGTTTTAGTGGATGTTCGTTCTTGTCATGTCTCCATGTGCAGTTTAATTAGTTTCATTTGTGTAATCAAAATGATGTAAACAAAACATGACTTCTTAAGAAAAATGTTTTAATATTAATTCAATATTTTATTATGTCTTTTTATGGGAAAATAACAGCCCACACATCAAGTATAATCATACAATTTGATGAATTCTGTGATGTTCTGTGGTATTATTTGGATTGTCATTCTGAAATATTATATTCGGTTTGATCCAATTACAGAAATCAGTTTGATTATATCAATATTTTAAAAGATGTATCTTTTATTTCCATCCGGTTAGATTCCACACTAAAAGCTCCAGCTCATTTTGACGTTATTGTGCAACAAATGGTGCATTAAAGAGATCAAGTTTAAGTGCCTGGGTTTGATCAGAGCATATTTCAAAACAAGCCTGCTATAATCTATTATAGAAACACTTTATAAACCCCTTATCTGTCACCGTCCCACCTGTGGGACGCTTGGCCCTCTTCTTTTTTTTTCTTCTCTATCAAATCTTTGAGTAATTTTCATAAATCATATATCGTTTGAAAGCTTCATCCTGTGAAACCGATTGTAAAATCAGATATTAAATTACCATGGAAAATGGTACTTTAAAATCTTTTGGCGGTCTCCTCCCCCTTAGTGGGCGGTGTCAAATGTCATATTACACAATGCATTACGGTCTATTAGAGTCAAAACTTGTTATAATCTTGACAAAAAAAAATATTGGAATGGTCTGAGTCTCAGGATTGCATATTTTGTGGTTATTTTGTGATAGAAGGAATATTGACAGAAATCTAGACATTTGTGACAGCAAAATGCATAAAAAATGTAATGGCGTTTGAATGGCACCCGGTGGCTGTTTGTGGTATAACGCCCTAAATGAAAGGTCACAGGAACCTCTTTTTTTCATATCAACTTCAAATTTGGAACATAACTTATTTAGACATACGGCTTTAATTTTATGGCATGTTTAGAGTAAAACCTGTTATGTAAAATATCTATTATAAATAAAATAAAATACAATTAATGCTGTGTATTTTCTTTACAGTAAATTTAAACTTTTGTAACATTTTAATGCTTACATTTTTTTTTTTAAATCCACTTTTGCAATAATCTGGTGATTTTCTGAAGTCTGTATTCCAAAGTGTTCATAAATTACAACAATTTAAGTTTGGATAGTGCACTTTCATGCCCATTTAAAAGAATGGGGGGTGACAGTTATACAACACAGATGTTCAAAGTATACTACTGTATGAGAGCAATAACCAAATGACCCAGTAAGCTGCCATGGGCTGGGTAAACTGAAGCTAGACATCATCATTACTACAGGGCATTAAGTGTTTATTACATGGTGGAAATGATGTCAAACATGCAAAACATGTAAAACACAAGAGGTGCAGTAGGGAAATCTTAGGCCTCCAACGTCATTTTTAACAACAGCATGCGATCAAGACATGTAAAGGGGTTCACCAGTACTGAAGGATGAAAAAAGGTGTAGATTAATGTTAAAATCACCTCACATGATGAGCGAAGCGCCTAGAAGAGACAGAAAGTGTCCAATTCATCCAGGGCAGCAACAAACAATGAGCAGTAACTAAAGACTGTGTGTCACACCTGGTGAGCGTGAAACTGCTCAAGCACTGGCACAGTGCCACCGCTCAAACCTTTCTTTATATGCTGAACTTGGATATATTGTGCAGCACTAGTGGGAGTGATTATGTAACAATGCAGGGGAAGAGACCAGAGGTATGTGCTTGGTTATGTCTGTACCACCTTGTGTTCACCTCCCTGAAAATGTACTGAAAATGATATTTAGAGTTAATGTAAACCTCAATCTGACTTAAAGTGGTGGTCTGATCTCTTGATTTTGGGCTGTCAGAAGTCTCACTCGTTGTTTCCCGGCCATGTCTCATCATATCTTCACTGCTTGAGCTCTGGTCTCGCCATTGTCCTGGTGAGAAGGCCGTTTGTTGCCTGTGCTTGAATGGTCTGTGGAGGTCTCTGCAGGTAGGGCTGGGGGCGTTCACATATCAGATAAAACCCTGAAACACTTTGAATGTGACACCCCAGGTGTCCATGGGTGTGGCGTTTTGGGTGGGAGTGGGGGAGCAACTGTAATATTTGACCTTTTTAAATAATGTTCTCAACTCAAAAGTAAATATGCATGTAATGTTTTATTAATACATTTACAATTATTTTGTAAGTAACTAAATTAATCAATTGAAACATAACTTATGCCTCCCCAGTCTCAAGTTGTTGTTACATGATGAATCTTTATCACATGCATTTAAAAGTATACTTCAAATAATAGCATTAGAGGTGACAGTGGGCGCGTTTCCATTACAGATTTGCACAAAACTTTGGCAAAAGTTTATAAAAAAAGTGTTTTGAAATTACGGCGTTTCTATTAACCAATATTTTGCTACTTAATCGTAAACTTTTGCCTCTCGCGATAAGTCATGGCAATGGTTTTTGGTGCGATTTGACGGATTTTGGCTATATTGATTCAAAGGAGGCGTAAGCGTGAATCTTTACAGAAGCAGCGAGAAGAGACGCTTCATAACATGCGTGGTGTCTGGAATAAACACAAGCATTGACTAGACTGGCCGCAGACGTGTGCAGTGTAAATGATCTGAGCATTAATGACAGGGAAAACCCCTTAAATGTTTCTTGGAGGTTACAGTACATTGAAGAATGGTTATATGACTTTTACATACAGCATGTGACCTGTAAATGCAAAAAAAATGCTTTTGAAAATTGCACTTCCATTGCAGTTTTGCTAATCATTGCTTTTTTGAACTGCCCGAAAAAGCACCTCATGCGAGCATAAAAACGTGTTTGGATTTATGGGAGTTTTTGCGAAATTGACGCGTTTCCATTAGGCGTATTTTCAATTTGCAATTTTAATTTGCGCAATTTGAAGGGTAATGAAAACCTGCCTAGTAAGACTAAAGCAGTTTGTGCGCTCATGTCCATTTAAAGATCAGCTGACACCAGAGATTATGTTTGTCTACAATTTAATCTCTAGTAACAGTAATAACAACCACACTTCATGCTATATTAGCAGCAATAAGATGTCTTCTAGTCAACACTATGCATTATCACTGGTATATTAAACAAGATTTCAGTTTTCCTTCCGGTGTGAAATCTGCGGTTAAAATGATCTGATTGTAGGAAAAAGTCCCAAGCTTTGTTTCAAAAATTAAAACAGGTGACTAATAATAAAGTATAATGAATATTTTGTTTAATTGTAGTTATTAATGAGAATATAATAACTTATCCTTAATATAATCACGTCTACATAAATACAAAACTTTAGAGTAATGGTTAACTGTCAAATGTAACACAATAATAGTTCATTATGATTCTCATACATTGGTCTGAAGCCTTGAAATAAACTTACTTAGAGTCACAACACAACTTTCACAAAGAAAGCATTTAAAAATGTACATCCGAGCCGCTCTGAGACACTGAATACACCGGATCATAAACTGCTAACATATACTGAACACAGTGCCACACTTCCCTCTGAAAAACACAGTGCATCAGCTATCCGTAACACTTTATTTTATTGGACAATTCACTATTTGCTTCTTAGCTAGTTGCATATTAGCCTGCATACAGGTTGTTAATTAGTACACTGTAAAAAATAAATACAGTAACTCACAGCTTACAGCAAGCCTGTAAATTAACAAGAGTACAGTAAATCACCAATTACAATTCAATTGTATTGTGAAAACACAGATCTTTAATGTAATACCTTATTTACAGTAAGTGACTAATAATACCATGCCATTAACATTTAATTTGAGCAAACTGATTGCCTTAAGTTTCCTTATGATGAATGAATGGACTTCACAGGCACTTGAAAATGCAATATTTTTATGCAAATAACCTCCAAAACCTGTACAGAAATATAATTCGCTCTACCACGTACACAGGGGCTGGAACGTCAACTTCTCAGACTTCTGAACCCAGTATAATTTACTAACGCATGTTACTCACCTTGGTAATGGCTACCTTGGCCCCTTTGTTGATGAGCTGCACCACATGATCAGCTTGGCCCTTGTGCGAGGCTATGAGGAGACGCTCAGAGAGGGCTCGCACAGATGATGCATCCTGCTGGCTCATGAATTAGGGAAAGACTTGGGGAGGGGGGAATTACTGGGATCAGAAACAGGAACGAGTCCCTCTGCCTTGGGATGCGAGGAGAAAGGAACCATAGATGTCCAGCTCTCGGAGGGATCTAGCCCTCAAGCCTGTAGGGAAACAGGAAATGGAACAACTGTCATAACAGCAGCCGTAGTTTTCCAGAGTAAAGCGGACGTGACTAGACACTGAAGAGAGAGAGGTTTGTGCGCTACATCAGCTGATTTGTCATTGAAGGGGTCATATCATACATGTATTAATCATTTTGATTTTGTTGCATGTGGTTCACCTGCAGTGGTGGCCAAAATTATTAGAACACTAGTGTTTTCACCAGCTAATTGTTTTTAATAATTGCATTAATTGTAATAACCCGGTGAGATTGTTGTTGATCTGATCTGATCATCATCATCAGTCTGGAGTGACATGAAGAAACAGAAAAACTGAGACAGACTCAATCCAGAAGAACTGTCTCCGAGACGCTTCAAGAGTACTGTTCAAAGTTTTAGGCACTTGTGTAAAAATGCTGTAAAATTAATATTGCAATTAATGGCTAAATTTATGTTTGTAAACTGATATTGACACACTACAGCAAAAGATAGAAATAATATTTTTCTCATCTAATAATTTTGGACATCGCTGTGTAATGTTATTAAAGGGATTTCATGCCCAAACAATTATAATTTATGTTTTCATGACCATTTTTGATGACCCGATAAAATTAAATATTCTTTTACATAACAAATGCTCTATAAAGTCCCTCCTTGCATATAAAAAAGCTACACTACGCTTGCTGTTACATCTAATAACTTCACCATCCTTCAATATCAGTCTCTTTGTAAAACTCCATTGCATTGTCGACTCAAATGTATTTATATAGTGCTTTTCACAATACACAATCTATTAAATCAGCTTTCCAGAAAACCATGATTTAAATATCTTTATATCTTCATGCCTTTTAGTCACATTTGGCCGATTAGAGCCGGGCGATTAATTTCCCGATGATACAAGCAACCCAGCGTCTGAGATTTGCTGTCTAGTATATATGGTTTCACACGAGTATGTGGATTAAGTTGGACATAGTTATGTATCAGACTTTATATAAAGAGCTGGGTTACATTTTGCAACAAAATTAAGTCAGGTAGTCGAGATATATAGCTTTATGTGAGTGTACTGAAAGGAGTGAAATTAATTCTGAGGCCAAAACTCAGGAACTCTTGCAACACAGATGCCAGGCAATAAAACCATAAAACTAATCTGGAGAAGAGATCTCCAAAGAATACAAACAGCACCACTCCCCTTGTTCTCCCCCTGCCCTCTCTGCTCTCCCTCTTTCAGTCGTGGCCTAATGGATAGAGCGTCGGACTTGTAACCTGAGGTTGTGGGTTTGAATCTCGGCTCCGACAGGAATTGTCCACGACTGAAGTGAGACCCTTGAGCAAGGCACCGAACCCCCGACTGCTCCCCGGACGCCACTGCATCAGCTGTCCACTGCTCCAGGTGTGTGTGTGTGTGTGTGTCTGTGTGTCTGTGTGTGTGTGTCCACTGCTCCAGGTGTGCGTGTGTGTGTCCACTGCTCCAGGTGTGTGTGTGTGTGTGTGTCCACTGCTCCAGGTGTGTGTGGTGGTCCACTGCTCCAGGTGTTGTGTGGTGTGTGTGTCCACTCTCCAGTGTGTGTGTGTGTCCACTGCTCCAGGTGTGTGTGTGGTGTGTTGATGGTATGCCCACTGCTCCAGTGTGTGTCGTGTGTGTGTTCCCACTGCTCCAGGTGTGTGTGTGTGTCCCCTTCTCCAGGTGCCTTGCCCACTGCTCCAGGTGTGTGTGTGTGTGTGCCCACTGCTCCAGGTGTGTGTGTGTCCACTGCTCCAGGTGTGTGTGTGTGTGTGTGTCCACTGCTCCAAGTGTGTGTGTGCCCACTGCTCCAGGTGTGTGTGTGTGTGTGTGTGCCCACTGCTCCAGGTGTGTGTGTGTGTCCACTGCTCCAGGTGTGTGTGTGTGTCCACTGCTCCAGGTGTGTGTGTGTGCGTGTGTGTGTCCACTGCTCCAGGTGTGTGTTTGTGTCCACTGCTCCAGGTATGTGTGTGTCCACTGCTCCAGGTGTGTGTGTGTCCACTGCTCCAGGTGTGTGTGTGTGTGTGTCCACTGCTCCAGGTGTGTGTGTGTGTGTGTGTGTGTCCACTGCTCCAGGTATGTGTGTGTGTGTGTGTGTGTGTGTGTGTGCCCACTGCTCCAGGTGTGTGTGTGTGTGTGTGTGTGTGTCCACTGCTCCAGGTATGTGTGTGTGTCCACTGCTCCAGGTGTCTGTGTGTGTGTGTCCACTGCTCCAGGTGTGTGTGTGTGTGTGTGTGTGTGTGTGTGTGTGTCCACTGCTCCAGGTGTGTGTGTGTGTGTGTGTGTGTGTCCACTGCTCCAGGTATGTGTGTGTGTGTGTGTGTGCCCACTGCTCCAGGTGTGTGGTGTGTGTGTGTCCACTGCTCCAGGTGTGTGTGTGTGTGTGTCCACTGCTCCAGGTGTGTGTGTGTGTGCCCATTGCTCCAGGTGTGTGTGTGTGTGTGTGTGTGTGTGTGTGCCCACTGCTCCAGGTGTGTGTGTGTGTGTCCACTGCTCCAGGTGTGTGTGTGTGTGCGCCCACTGCTCCAGGTGTGTGTGTGTGTGTGTGTGTGTGTGTGTGTGTGTGCCCACTGCTCCAGGTGTGTGTGTGTGTGTGTGTGTGTGTGCACTGCTCCAAGTGTGTGTGCTCTTGGATGGGTTAAACGCAGAGAACACATTTCACTGCTGGTTATACTCTGTATAATTGTGTATGTGACAAATAAAAAAAAAACTATTATTTTATTCTTTACATTATTAATATGTATATCCCACATATCACGTATCTTGTGAACCCGTTTGGTATCATTTTAAAGGTCTCTATGCGATTGATAAACTGGTCTCAATTTTACAGTCGTCACTTGTATTATGAGAAATATTGAAAACTTGTATTCTACTGAGGAGGGGGTGTGTCCCCCTTTAGAGGTCTGTGGGAATGTTCATCCATCTTCATCCGGGTGCGACCCCGGAGCATGAGAACCAAAAGCACCAAAAGGTCTTTTACGTTTTTAACTGGTAGTTTTTGTTCTGGTAGTATTTAAGGGAAAGTTACAAATCACTCATTGTGATTCTGCAGCCAGAAAAGCTCGCAGTGTGGCGTGTCTCTACACCCCATACCATGTATTTCCCAACGTCAGGTGTGCCTCTTTTACTCTTAGATTCATCTTTGAGAACTTGATATTTTGTATTGAGATGATTTATATCTTTGAATTGGCCATGACTGATAATACAATGTTATTTTGATCTATTCTGAACTCTCCTGAAATCATTATGACTAATAAACTGTGAGGAGGCTTTTGTTACCGCAAATATACGGCCAGGAAAGCTCAAACTAAAGGCTCATGAATGATAGGAGCAGTAGGCATGTCATCTGAGACCTGATTTCTGTTTATCACTGATGATAGTAAGCTGTACGGGAAAGGATAAGTGAACTACACTGTCATAAGCAAGCAGTAGGCGGCAGGCGAAACAGGTATTAGTCTACCTACACCCTGTGACTAACATCAGCTGGCGAGTTTGTGAGCGTAAGGCCAACGTGAGACTTAGAGACATTAGGTCCCCAGTGAACGGATAATTGAAAGTATAGTGAGTCTGAAATAATCGAATATCTAAATTGATATACAATTGATGTGTGTGATCAGTTTTTAATTAGAGATATTGCCTAGATCCCTTGGATCATAAAAATGAAGCATGCTGAACAGTCATGTACTAGTGCAGTGTTCTCAAACTTTTTACACCAAGTACCACCTCAGAAAATATTTGGCTTTCCAAGTACCACCATTATGACCAACATTAAAATGCATTAGAAATAGCTGCCCACTGCTCCGGGTGTGTGTTCACGGTGTGTGCGTGTGTGTGTGTGTGTGCACTTTGGATGGGTTAAATGCAGAGCACAAATTCCGAGTATGTCACGTCACTTTCAGTAGCACCATACACAGTAAAAAAAATACAAAAATGAGTCAGTTTTAATCCTTATAAGGATATTTATTATTGTCAGCCTCTTAAACTATAGTAAATACACAGTTTGAACATGAACACTGCACCGTGCTTACTTCCACGTAAATAAAAAACGTAATTATTAAATTAAAATATATTGTACCTAAAAGTGAAATAAAAACTGTACTGTACTTAAATGTTAAAAAACTGTACTAAAATAAAGATTAAATGACAATGTATCATACTTATGTAACCCTACCGTGTCCACACCATCACACCGAGCGGGTCTCGAACCCGGGTTTCCGGCGCGGGAGGCGGGCTCTCTAACAAGGCTATACTGACGCTAGAGCGCCTCTTTTTGAGGTCAGGAGAGTGAGGTTTACACACCGCCCTTACTGGCATACACATCTGTTACACTTACTTAACATTTAAGTACAGTAACTTAGTTTTTATTTAACTTTAAGCAGCTACAATACATTTTCATTTAATCTTTAAGCACAGTACAGTTTTTATTTCACTTTTAAATAAAAAAGTACTTGATTAAAAAAAAACACAGGCTGTATATGTAGCTGCAAGTAACAACAATCAGGCCACGTGTCCACCAAAGCCAGCTGAAAACACCCAGGTGTGAGCGCTTGAGAGCGCAGCGTATTTTCGAGATGCTGCGGTTGCTATGATATGGAATATCCGCTGAAGAAGTAATATGGCAGACGCATCGCGAATGAAATGTTTCTCCAAGCATTATTTTTCATAATATTATTGTACTGCGGCAATTCCATCTGGTAAAGACATAAATACTCAGAGACAAGCAATATTAACTTCTCAGTCGTAGTACAAGCAGGGTGTGACGGTATTAGTCCCGCCCCTTCTCCACTGTGATTGGTTAGCTGACTAAAAAGTGACAGTGATGAGTGCTAACGTTCTTAAATTCTCGGTGCCAAGAAAAAAACGCCCGAGTGCTCAGCATGAAAAAGACGCTCCCATTTAAAACAATTTTAAAAAAATCGCTTTGGTGGACACGCGGCCTGATTTATATTTAATTCTGAGATTCCTTTGCGTACCACTAGACGAAGCTCGCGTACCACACTTTGAGAACCACTGTACTAGAGGTATTTCTTTTTAAACAGCAGTTACATTCACAGCATGACAGCAAGCCCTACAATCAACCGTCTGTCTATTAAATCTCTCTGCGTATGGCATGTTATACACTACACTACACTAGCATGACAGGCTAGAAGTCCCCCAAGTGTGAAGAGAATGAGTACTGCTAATACACACTTTGTTTGAACGTAATTGGTATGATATTCTATTACGAAACCTGATTAAAAAGCGCTTTGAAAAGTGCAAAGCTTCAGCACTAACCAGTCTAAACCCCCAGAAGTGAAAGTCAGTTTCAGTCATGATGACCGCTGAGCGAGCCGCAGATGCACTATGGTAGTAATTCAGCATGAGCATGTGCAGGCAGATCCCCTCCAGCCTCCCGGTGTGTCTTTAAAGGATTCTCCGGATTCTCTCTTTTCATGTTTTATGGTCACACACATTAGTGAACTTTAAACTCTGGCCTCTTCACAACCTGAAGAATGGTAGAGTATCAGCTGTATCATAGTTCCCCAAAACAACAGGGAAACACATTCCCACCTTTTCAGGCTTAAAATAACAAAGATATTAAAGAGCTCTAAACGACACACACACACACCACACACACATCTGGACACGTTTCAAATAGCTTACTGAAGTTGGTCATTGGAGTTCTTTGTAAGAATGAGGCTCTGGTCCAGGGTCCGTCTGTCCTGCAGAGTTTAGCTCAATCCCTGACCAAAGTATCTCTGAAGACTCGATGCACTTTCTTAGTTGTCTGATTAGCGTGATCTAGCGTGAACAAATGCCTTGAAGCGGTCAAATGTCACGTTGTCAAATAAGTAAGAATCTGGAAGCAGGTGACACGGAGAAAGACTACACACACTTGAAAAACTCACCAGGAATTCACAGGATTAAAGAGTATTATTTTACAATAAATCACTGTGGTCAGAAATCTACTGTGAAATGAATGCATGCTGGGTCACTTTCTTACAGATGTCATTGAATGAGCAGCAGAATGATGCATACATCAGTCATTTACTGTGAATTCACATTATAACCTGGTCTTTAACTCTAATTTACTTGT
>QVTF01013399.1:0-15519 GCA_003573665.1 Oxygymnocypris stewartii
GAAGAGAGAGAGAAATAGAGAGAGAGAGAGGAGAGAGAGAGAGAGAGAGACGTTAAACACACGCTTTATTTTACAATTATATCATGAAACAACATTGACAATTATCACCAATGCATAAAGAGTACATTTTACATTTGAATTTTTTAATTCAATGTTGATTCCTTAAAACTCAACAGTGCCAATCAAGCACTAATTCATCGTCATTATCATTCACAAAAGTAAAATTGGTATTTATACACCACTTTCTTTTAAATATTAATATATCATTATTCATTTTATAAAACTCATACTCTATTTTAACTCTAGATTCCACTAAGGCTTTAAACAGTTCTACTGCGAGAGGGAGAGAGAGAGAGAGAGAGAGAGAGAGAGAGCGAGAGAGAGAGAGTGAGAGAGAGCGAGCGAGAGAGAGAGAGAGAGTGATAGAGCGAGCGAGAGAGAGTATAAGAACATTTTAAAATAAATCGTTTTGACATAAAGAATATTTTTATAAAATAGAAATGCATTTATATATTTAAATATTATTTTGATATTCTATTGATTCGTTTTTAAATATTTAATACATTTCTGTTTTTATATTATATGTTTATTATATGAATTATATAGCTTTAAATTATATATTGAAATTTTTTTATTCTGTACTATTTTGTATTTTATACATTTATTGTTTAATATATAAATAATGTTTTTAATTTATATATATCTATATATATATATATATCTATATATATCTCTATATATCTATTTGAAATGTATATATTTATGTATACATTTCATTATTGTGTATTTATTTTATTCTTATACTTTTTAAATGTGTAATATTTGAATACAGTACACAACTACACACATAACGACACCAGAATTAGTCATTTGATTTTGATATTTCAGCAAAACCTCTCACTATCATGGTGTATTTTTGTTAGGGCTGTAGTCAAGTCCACCTTTGTCGAGTCCAAGACCAGGACTATCGAGTCCGAGTCAAGAATGAGTCCAAAGAGGTCCGAGTCCAAGTCAAGTCCAAGTCCAGGACTATCGAGTCCGAGTCAAGAATGAGTCCAAAGAGGTCCGAGTCCAAGTCCAAGTCCAGGACTATCGAGTCCGAGTCAAGAATGAGTCCAAAGAGGTCCGAGTCCAAGTCCAAGTCCAGGACTATCGAGTCCGAGTCAAGAATGAGTCCAAAGAGGTCCGAGTCCAAGTCCAAGTCCAGGACTATCGAGTCCGAGTCAAGAATGAGTCCAAAGAGGTCCGAGTCCAAGTCAGTCCAAGTCCAGGACTATCGAGTCCGAGTCAAGACTGAGTCCAAAGAGGTCCGAGTCCAAGTCAAGTCCAAGACCAGGACTATCGAGTCCGAGTCAAGACCGAGTCCAAATGAGACAGTCACAACAGAGAAAGAAAAAAAGAATCTTCTTCAAAACCACATACTTAATTAGTGATGATTTATGTGATACGTGAGACAGCATATCTTCTATTCAAGATAATCATTTTGCATTATTATCTGTAATGATCTAAAAGCATGTGCAGCAACACTGTAGGATCAAATTAGGCTATTTTATTTACTTTAGGTTTAGCTATTTCTCTAAAGTCACATAAGCTGAAATGCAACTTCTCATTTTCAGCATTTGTATTATAGTGTAACAATCATATTATTGGCTGCCAATGGAAAATATTACAAATAACAAGCAACACATGTGTAAAAAAAATCAACATGTTCCCATTCTAGAACTTGTTACTTATTCTGAAGCAGTGTGTCCAAATTCCTGAAGAGTTTAGCTCTATCTTGCCTCAAAACACCTGCCTGAAAGTTAGTATGCTTAGATGAGCTGTTTCAGGTGTGTTTGATTAGGGTTGGAGCTGAACTCTGCAGGACACCAGCCCTCCAGGACCGAGTTTCGAGACCCCTGTCCTAAAGAAACCATAATACAATATAACCCTCCCAAGCAAGGCTGTGTAGCATATAAACACCTTCAGGCCTATGTGTCTGCGTGTGACCACGTATGCCCGTCTCGTGTCCGTAACCGGACTCGAGTACTACAGCCCTGATTTTTCGAAGGCAAGGAAAAGGTGAAAGGACATGCTAGCTATCAGAAGCATGACATCAGCATTTGGACATTCCTTACAAATGTCCTTGAGTTCACACAACAGCTCGAGCCCCTCCACCACAGGCTCTATTCTCTCTCGGGATACCCAGGGTGCCTCTGAATCCCTCGTGATTCTGTGTCAGAGCCCCAAAAGCCCATATGTCCCACCCACCCCCTAACAGCCTGGCAGTAGGGACCCTTCCACCCCCATCCGTCCCCAAACCCCCCAAAAAGCAGATGATGGGGGTCTCGCTAAACAAAGAGCCTCTCCACAGGGTGAGCCCCCGCATTGTCCGCACATACTTGGATTTATTTAGCATCCATTGACACAATGAATGGCGAGCAGGAGCCTGTGATTGAAAGCTGTTGTTTTTTAATGAGCTTGTTCACTATTGCCCGACACATGTAGCGTCCGCCACATATCACTCGCCACTAGAAGCACAATAAATCTGATGAAATGTTCAGTGTGTTTTTCTCACACTTTGAGTGAGTTATAAAGAGGCAATTAGCTTTTTGAGCCTGATTTAGTGAGGAAAGAGTTAATAAGTCATTTAAGATGTGACTCAACTCCTAAAGTCCTAAAGCATCCTAAAGTCCAGTGTTGAAGAGAAACTAAAATGCTATGGTAAAAAAATTGTTCCAGTGTTTTTGTTGTTTATAAAAAAATCATAATACAATTAAATACAAATATTATAATACAATTATAAAAAATAACTTAAACTTAAAAACTTAGACATTAAGAAATGTCTTTGCGACTAACTGAAATAAAAATGTAAGTACTTTAATTGAAACTGAAATTTTAAATTGAAACAATTTTTTTTTTTAAAATACAAAAAAAATATTAAAAGCACATAAAACAAACTAAATTGAAAAACAAAAACTATAAACAAAAGCTAACTTATGTTTTTGATGAATACTATTATGTATTGTTACAGTAGTACTCATGAAAATGTTGAATTTTCAGTGTGTGTGTGTGTGTGTGTGTGTGTGTGTGTGTGTGTGGGTGTGGGTGTGTGGTGTGTGTGTGTGTGTGTCATGTACAGTATATAGTATGGTTAGTTTTTGTGGGGTCATAATAAGAAAAGTAATGTGTAAACTTACTAGAAACCGTTTAAAACTTTTTTGCTTGACTTAGTTTAACTACTTTATATTAGCTGGTAGTGTTATAATGATACAAAATAACAGTGAATACTTTTATTTTAACTGTTTTACTTTATTTATATTATTTATTTGTTTGCTGTAAATGTATGTGTCTTTTTGTCAAAATAAATCGTGATCATATATGGCTTTTATTTTATTTATTTTTGTTTATTTTAGTTTTATTTATTGTATTCAGGTATACAGTTATTTGCTATGTTTTGTTAGTAACTTGTATTTTTCTTGTATTTTTTTTCTTAGCTTTAATTTAACCTACTTTATATCAAGTAGGGGTTTTGCTGTTTGGCAAACTGTTCAAATCTCTTCAAGCTCTAGTAGATCTCTCTGTCACAGTTTCAAACATCTGCTTGGATAAGAACCCCCTATATGTTGTTGTATATTTTTAAAAAATATGCTTCGTTTTGCAGCCTCCAGGTCTTTAGTATTTAGTGTGGAGAATGAGGGCAGGAACTTGGGCGATCCCCAGGAACTGAAATCGGGCTTGTAATTTGTGGTTTGCTTGGGTTTTGGCGAGAGCTTGGACATGGGGAACACCTCGCGTCTCATGCCGCAGCTCATGCCAGCAAGTCTGTAGCACACAGCTGTGGAAGAACAGAAAAGGGGCTCTGACCTCTTTTTGTTTTCAGAGCCTCGGGGTCTACAGGAGGTTGACAGGGGTGTGCTACCCAAATGCTGGGCAACAGCACACAGATCTGAAGGTTATTAGAGCAATCACCCGTATTCACACTCAATGCCTTAATCGTCTTGTCAGTTTGTAACACATTTTCTTATTCATATATATATATATATATAGCTTTAAGTGACCATTTATTTATTCGCAAAACACAAAATAAATAGATTTCTAAACAATGCTTCAACCATTTTTGTCCACACAATAGAAGTTAATGGGGTTCCACAGTGCCCTTCGATAAATGGTCAAAAAAAATAAATTCCTGAGACTTTATTTTTTTAAATAAAATGTCTTCTTTTGTGTTCTGTACAAAAAAAATAAATGAAAGAAAAAGGTAAATCACAAAGGTCTGGATCAACTTGGTGAACTATTTCTTTAAATCTGTTCTCAAACAAATTACACACTTGCGTAACAAGCACAGTATTTTCTGTATTGTGTGAATAAGTTGTAGTGGTATTCTGAGAAACCTGATGCTCGAGACGATGCTCTGCTTCAAGAACTGGTAAAGATCCCAGAAATCCTCCACTCTAACGGTGTTGTGGGTAAAGGCTGAATCCCAAACCACATGCTCTTCATCCAGTATAGTATGCCAGGTCATGATTAGTGCATTCCAAATCACAGGACATCGAAAAGAGTTGAAAGTGTCAACACAGAGGGGTATAGAACTCAGAAATATTAATTTTAGTATGCAAAAAATGAAACTGTACAACTGTGCTTTTTAATTGTAATTTTTTCCCCCTATGCAATTGCAGAGGTTTATTTTTCCTTTTTTTATCAAGTGTACAGTTTAATGTTTTGCATCTTTAAAACTATTTCTGTGTTCTGTATCCCTCTGTGTTGTGTTTGTTTAACTTCTCTGTTTGGGAGATACATGATCTTTTAAATCTGCTTTGTTAATTACTAACTACCAAACTACCATTTGGTGGACTTTTGACCGCTCCAGGGTTCTTAAAACTACAAATCAAACCACATTTTTGTATTCCTGCTCACAGACAGTCAGATCGGCTGAGGGGACTGATAAAATAATAACAATAAAAATTATCTGTAATGGAACTATATATATATAAATCCTTAATTATTGATAACATAATTGCAGCTTGATAGAGCTAAAGATGAGTTGTTGATTAAAGATGAATTACCTGTTGATAATTGTGAGTTAATAGTGTAATGGTATAAACGCAGGTTGGCTGATTAAGAGGCAGAGCGGCGTGCTGCCGGGACCTCTCAGGGCAGGGAGGGAGGGATGTATGGTGCGTGGATGGAGGGAGAGGGTGGTGTGGGGGAGGGTAAAGAGGGATTCCCCCACGCTCTGCTGACGGAGGACTGTCTATCCAGCTGCTCTCTCCTCCCCCCCCCCTTCAGCTGTGAGCGATAGCTGGTGTCTCCTCCCCTGAGCGTGTGTTTCAGACCGGAGGCAGCATGGCACAGCTTTAGTGGTGAGAGCTCTGTCTGCTTCACTTTCTCTTCCACTCAATCTCTGGTACCCAATCTCTCCTTCACCCTCTTAATTTCAGTTCAGTTCATTTAACTTTCTTTTCTCCATTAGCATGGATCTATCATTCTTCCTTCTCCTCCAGACCTTTCCTCACCTCTTCTGAATCGCTCTTTCTGTGGATGTTTGTGATGGATGCTGCTCTCCTCCTCTGATGGATTGTAAATGGGGTCTGTGTGTCTGGACCGCCGGCAGGTGAAGTGAGGAAGATAAAGGGTAGAGGAAGATGAGTGTGATGCTGTGGCGCTGGGATCAAAACAATCTCAGCATGAAACTGGTAAATACTTCCTTTGGGGTGTGGGGTTAAGTAGCTGTTGGGTAGTTGTTGATTTGTTTGTCATCCAAGTTTTGAATTACACTTTATCACTAATTTGTTCCACCAGAAAACCATAAACTCTCTCTCTCTCTCTCTCTCTCTATATATATATATATATAAATTTACCTTAAAGTTTATAATTCATAAATAATAATTGTAAATACTAAACTGTAAAATACTGAAAGAAATATTTTATAGTTTATAATTATTATTATTTATATACTAACATTTGTACTATGATTAGTCATACACATAAACAGTATATAAATTATTATAATAATTGTTAATTACAAATACATAATGTAAATGGTCTCACCTCTACATAATGTTTTTAATATTTGTATTGTTTATTATTTATATATATATTACAAGTATTATGTTGTTTACATTTTTGTTTTTTTAACAGTCTGACACCTTGTACATTATGCATTTATATGCAAACATTTTGACTTGTTTTGCCGTTATTTTTTTACATTTTTTTTGTGACTTAAAAAACTTGACAGGTTTTTGTTTTTGTGAAAAATGTCTTAGCTGTTGGTCATATTTTGTCTCACCTGAATTGAACCACTTTTTTGATGTTTAAGCGGGTCTTTAATGCGTTTAAACTTTAGGATTTAATACTTATTTGTATTCTCGTACGTTGTTCTGGCAAGCTCTGGTTTGTTGTTGCATATGATGTTTTCCGTTACCATAAAACCAAGACTGCAAGGTTTCAAGGTGATGTTTTCTGTTAACTGAACACTGCAGGGTTTTTGCTTGTATTTGCTGTGATGCAGTGTTTATATTTGACGATCTGACTGGTAATAATACAGCAACAGCTCAGTTTATAAAGAATTCCATTTTATTCCTGAAAGCACTCTTATATTTCCTCTTTATTAATCCATACACACGCTCCGTCCTGGTCTTATCCTCTGCACGTCAAAGCCACAAAGGCAGGCCGTCTTATTGCTTGTCTGGAGATGAGGTGATAAGGGGAGCTGTTTAATTATGGATTACATGTGCAGCCCAGCACAAGCGCCAGTGAACTGAATATGTTTGGGATGTGTGTGTGTGTGTGTGTGTGTGTGTGTGTGTGTGTGTGTGTGTGTGTGTGTGTGTGTGTGTGTGTGTGTTGTGTGTGGTGTGTGTGTGTGTGTGTGTGTGAGAAGGAAGGGAGGTGATGGAGGCTGAAACGTGTCAGTGTGACCTGATAATATCAGCAGTGAATATTGCAGTGACACTGCGAGATGAAAGAATCAGAGCGAAGGCTGAAAGCACCTCACATTCATTCATTGACTTCATCATTGGACATTTAAATATCCTGGTCTGTGTGCTTTTCAAACCAACGGAGGGTGAGCTACACATCTCGCCTACTTTTAATTAGAGACGTCCAATCTAATACAGACTTAATCTGATATATTCCACTGTAGTCACATTTGTGCTAATTAAAATGACCACATTCAAGACTTGCACTTTAGTTATTTTATCAGCTTCATTGTTTATTGATTTTTATGACCTCATGAACTGTTATGTGTTTTGCAATAAGGGAGATTTTAAAAAGAGCACATGATTTACTATGGATGGACTGGAGAGTCATCAAACATTGACCTCAAAGGGCAGAGATTTCTAAATCATCTCTATTTTTCTTTCACTTTTCTCTCTCACTTCATTTAACTGCTCATTGTTTTAGTATTATTATTATTTCAGCATTTACTATCTACATTTACACATTTGCCTGACACTTTTATCCAAAGCTAAGTGTTTTGCCAGCATGTATTTCCTCTGGAAATCAAACCCATGACCTTGGTGTTGCTAGCGCCAGCAGTTCAACGTCAATATTAAACATATGCCTTTTTCAATTAGTGTTAAAGGTTTTTGCCACTTTATTAAGAATAGGAAGGACACTAAACAACACTAAACTGCTTTACATTATATCATGGTAATTTCATAGGTTTTGAGACATACACCATGGTGCTATCAAGACATATAAAAATACGCTAGTACTATTATATTCTTTAAAGTGCTCTGGTACTATAGTATAGCAAAGTACCATAGTAGTGCCATTTGATACTATCGTGTACCACGGTACCACCACAGCACTTTTTTGTAAGAGTATTGTGAGGATGTTATCATGAAACGTTGATGGAATCCAATGGTAGTACAATGGTACTTTGGTAATATACCGTGTATTATGGTGTTTATATTAAATAATCCATAGCATGACCAAGAACACCATAGTAAGTTTTTTTTTGTAAGTATTTAGTTATATATATTTTTTGAAATTGTTCTGATTTAAAGGATTTTTGAAAATGATCTTTCATGCAGCTGTAAATTAATGTTCACAGCTCTAAATGAATGAAAACATCCTGCAAAGTTTTAAATCTGAAAGTACACCGTGTATAAATTTTTTGTCGCTCAAAAGAAGAGTCGACTCAGAGTCATTGAAACGAGTAGTTTTTAAAACGAATGTCGACATCAGCATTAAACATTAGCATATTGCCCGCCCACTTGTTGGTCTTTTCGGGTTGGTCTGAATTAAAATACAAATTCATTCTTTGCCACTAGGTGCCACTTTTGGGGCGGTAAAAAATAGCGGTTTCCCCGGTAACGCTGTACACAAAGCAGCACTGCGCTCACAAACGCTGCTTTATCAGGCATTACAGACATGAGTTAAAATGAGACCAATCACCGCAGATTAGCATCACGCAAAGGAGGGGTTTGGAAAAATGAATCGTTGAGCGAATTGTTTGGGAGTCGCTGAGCAAGTAAGGTAAAATTAATGCATATTATAAAAAAATGAAAGTGTTATTTTGACCTTGCATGCATGTCAACCTGTTGTTGGGAACTCCCAAAACCAAAATATGAACCTTTCATAACCCATAAGAGGGCACTTTAATTATTAGCTTTTCATCATCTCACAAACCCTCTGAAGTTCCCTCACAAACATCAGTCTAAGACACCCAGTTGTAAAAAAACAGAATTATGATTCATTCCAGATTCGAACCCACATTTCCCATTTGAGCACCACAGACCATCTGGAGCACATGTGCTAACCGCTTAGTCTAACAGCGTTTCTCAAACTGTGGGGCGCGCCCCACTGGTGGGGAATAGAGACGTGACAGGTGGGGCGCGCCAAACGGGAGGAAATTTTCCTTTTTATGCCTTATGCTTATATGGTAAAGTGAGATCAAATCTTCCGGAATCTGGAGCAAGACCACGCACTAGACTAGAGAGTGACTGCGCGGTGTTGTGTGTGTGTTCAACACGTCATCTCAGTTTAATTTTTGTGTCCATGGTTACAAATGAAATGTTTAACCTTTTGAGCGGTATCCGGTTTGGTCCCATATATGGGATTTTTATTTCTGTGCTCCTGAGAGTACGGTCCCAGATATGGGATTTAGAATGTTCAGTGACGTGACATAACTGCCAGATTCAAATTGTGCTTTCGCAGGTTGGTTGGCGCTGAGCCAGAGAGGGACGCGCTCAGCGCTGTCATATATCACAACTATGCATTGTTTTCAACCTAATAATGTTTATTTTAGGTTTTCAGCCATTTAAATACACATAAGCACTAGTAAAACAATACATTTGGAGTTTGTAAAATACACACTGATGTCTGTGGAAGCAGCAATAACAATCTATTCAAATATAATTTGACGACGTGTGTTATTCACATCAGACAAACATAGTGGAAGTAACTATAAAGTTTACTCTATTCTTCTCGGAGTTCACCGGCCACTTTCTTGCATGTATTTCGGGAGAAACTGATGACAGACAGGACTCTCTGAACTGAGTCGCAAAGAAACATGGTGGCGCCCATCTCACGTTATAGATCAAGATTATTTATAAGGTTTTATAAACGACCAAACACACTCACTTACACATTTTTGAGAATCGAAATATCAGATAGTTGATGACATGGTAAGCAAGTTTGTGAATATTTTGAAATAAAAAAGGAAATTAAGCCGATCTGTCATACAGTGTTATTGTGGCTGCGGTGCGTCACGTGACAAATATGACGCGTCGCCATGGAAACATTAAGCGGGAATGTTATAAAATAACAGTCGCCTTGAAAAAAACAATAACAAAACATGGATACATTTGTGACACGGACCTCAAAAGTTGTTGAGCCAGCGCAGCAGAGAGACACAAGCCAGACGGACCTAATCAACCAAAAAGCCAACCGAAAAGAAAATATGATGATGGGTATCTTGCTCTTGGATTCACGGCAGCGGTGGGTGGGGGCAGAGGAGAGACCGATGTGTGTTCTGTGTGTTAAACCGCTAGCAGCAGATAGTATGAGACCCAACAAATGAAGACAACACCTAGAGACCACACACCCCAGTCACGTCAATAAGCCACTTGATTCTCTTTCAAAGAAAACTTGCAGAATACCGTCAACAGGAGACTCGCATGGTAAAAGCTGCATCAGTAAACAGTAAAGCACAGATGGCGTCATATAGAGTGGCATACAGAATGTACGATCCAAAAACCACACACAATCGCAGAGCAAGCCTCATTCTCCCCGCTGCGCTAGACATGTTGTCAATTATGCTTGATGAGACAAGCGCATCAAAATTAAAAGCTATTATACATTTCTATTTTGAGAAATTGTTCAATGCAAAACAGGCCCATTGCAGCCACTAATGCAGGGATAACCTGCCGATGGATTTCTCTTCTTTTCTTTTTACAGATGCAAGTGGCACTTTATATCTTTTCTATTTTTGAAATTAGTAAAAATTGACACAAGCTGCCACTTTTATTTTCTCTATTTTTTTTAATTTCATGCAAGTTATTATGACACAGCTGCACTTTTTATTTTCTTTATTTTTGAACTTTCTGTTATTTATGTATATAGTTGTATTTTAGATACAACTTGTTACTCTGATACTACTTGTTAGTTCAATAAATTGGAACATGTTAAGCTTGTTGCGCATTTCATTAGCATTGTGTTGGGGCGATGGGGGCAGGTGGGGCTTTAAAATTCCACCCTTGTCTAAAGTGGGGAATGACCAAAAAAGTTTGAGAACCACTGGTCTAACATGTCTTTTTCATCTGCCTGTAAACTACCTGAACTAATATTCCATCAGTACACTAGTATATTGGAAGGTTTTATGAATATATATGATATTATATAGTACTATACTGCAGCACTTGGGGAGGTTATATTACATTATGTTCAGGGTGCAAGCAAAATCTACAAATGTGATTATTCATATTTCAGCAGAAACAGAAAGGGAGCATTCGTTTCTATCAAATCACTTATTCATACTGCACAGGCTGAGCAGGACAGCTGTCTGGTGGTGAAGGTGAGGAGTAGTTAATGGTGTTTAGGTCCTGCTGAGAAGACAGATCCACATCAACCCGTCTGTTAGATCTGACAGTGCTCTAGTGCAGCCTGGATGTGTGTCCCGCAGCCCCGGCCCCAGCAGATGGCAGATTGTGTGTGAATATGTTGACTCTAAAAGTGTACTGTTTATTTTGAGAACCGTAGCTTGAGTGTCATCAAGTGCCGTGTTCTGTTTGGGCGCAGATGGTGCTGAACGTCACTGAAGTAACGTGTCGAGTTCTTGATCTTGAAAGCAGCACTTGTGTGAACATTTCCTGCTTTCTGTTTGGTCTGAATGCGGCTCTTAATCCCAACTGAACTCTCACAGTCCCAGAGGTCGTATTTGCCGGCACTCACATCAATCTAATGTTCATGCTTTCATCTCTAAACCACATACATGGCAGCAGTCAAGAGCTGCTCTTGGAGAATGTCATGTTAGCACAAGACCAAAGCCACTTAAAGTGCTTGTGGTGCTCAACGGACACAACTAATGCCATACACGCAAAACACGTGCTGTTTCTATACTTTGTTATACTTTGTCCTTTTAATGTCTACAATACTGAAATTATCTGTTTTAACTGTTGACAGCTTTCCTAACTAAAAAAGTAATAACCTACAAATAACCTACAGATTTGCCAAAATGTTAAAAATATTTTAAAGGAATACTAGGAAAACCTTGTGAAAACATATGTTATTGTTTCCTGTGGCTCAGTGGTAGAGCATTGCTTTAGCAGCGCAAAGGTTATGGGTTCAATTCCCAGGGATATAGTGACAAAAAATGTTGTAACCTGAATGCACTGCAAGTCGCTTTGGATAAAAGTGTCTGCTAATGCATAAATGTAAATGTATTGTATGTATACGATATTATATAGTATTTATAATATTACAATTTTGAAAATACAAAAATAAAGAATTTTTTTTAAATATCACCATAAACAAAATAAAATAAATTATAATTTTTTTATATATATATATATCTCTACAGGTGCAACGCAATAAATTAGAATGTCATGGAAAATTAATTTATTTCAGTAATTCAACTCAATTGTGGAACCTCGTGTATTAAATAAATTAGTTTAACTAATTAATAATTGTGTGGTGTGTGGTGTACTATATATATACATTTAGCAGATGCTTTTATCCAAAGCGACTTACCATTGGCATTCAGGTTATACATTTTTTTTGTCAGTATATGTGTTTCCCTGGGGAATCGAACCCACAACCTTTTGCGCTGCTGACGCAATGCTCTACCACGAGCCACACAGGAACGTGTGACAGAACTATAATAGGTCGTAATATAGGTGCAAATAGGTATCCACAATCGGCCAATACTGAAAACAATCACACTCTTTTCTTTAGCATACATGTTCTTTATATGCTTGCTTAAAAGGAATCACTCAAAAATAAACATTTGTGGTGGGATTCACACTAGTATAAATTAAGGCTGTAATCTCCTATTGCCAGTTTACAATCCATCACGTGTCTCTTTAAAAGTGATATTATTATACTTTAGGTTGACCTAGCGTAGGTTAGTGCATTTTAAGTTGGTGGAGTGTGCATTAAATGTCTGCTGTTTCTTTGACTGAGAAAACACTTAGACATGTCTTTTTCCTCTGTCTGTCATCTTCATGCTTTTGTGTGGTAACTGTCTAAAATGGTCCGTTGTCTTCCAGGAATGGAGGTTTCCTGTCCCTGATGGGTGAGAGGACGACTAATTTAACTAGGACGAAATCTGATCACAGGCTGAGGGAAAACACTTAAAAGCAGGGCACTTTTAGGTCACGCGGGGAGTATAATTACGGTTTCGGGGTCACGGCAGAGATGCAAGGAGCGGGGCATGAGAAAACTAAGGACAGACCTTTTCAGTATTTACAAAAGCTCTCAGTGTGTGCGACCGAATTCGATGAAATGCGTTGAGTTGTCATGCGGGTAAAAGGACTGTGCTGCTTTGTCTTGGGTGCTCAGAAGATAATAGTGTGTTTCTTTATTTTCCTGTCTGACTGGATGAGGAGCTTTAATTGTGTGCTGTTTCTTTCTGATCATTTACCAAAACAGATCTGTGATAATGGCCGAATCCTAAAGTGTCTTCCTGTATGTTAGATAGTATACTCTTCTCTCAGTTTGACCCAGTGTGTTTATGTTGTTTTTGGTCTTTTTTGATCACATACTGAAACTTTGATTTTAATACTTGAGGAATTACTATTTCTAGTAAATTTAATAAACAGTTATAAATAAATGACAAATAGCACTGAATTAATTATAGAATTTTGAAGTAGAAAGAAAATAATTTCCAGTAAAATGTGTAACTTTGTAAAGTCATTTTTCCATTTTATGTTATCTTTTAAATTAAACTATTGAAGATCAAATCTGGCTGATATTATCTATAATAAGCAAGACAAAAGCAAAGAGGTGATATTAATTTCCCATAGAGTGTCTCTCCTGAGCTGTTTTCGGTCTATTCACCCCAGTTACAATGACTGTCCTAGTTCTGGATAATGACAAACATTGGTTTGTTCCTAAGTGGCTACGCACTTTAGACACACAATAACAACAGTGTGTGACACTACACGGTTAACACTCGGCATCAAATATAATAGAAAATCATCCAGTGTAGGGGAAGCTACTCTTTTTTTAATTAACTATTAACACAGTGTTTTTCCTATTTTTGAACTGTTAACAGATATACTAATAAACAATCTATGTGTAAAAATACATGAATGATGCTCTCTCTCCTGTAATTTGGCTCCAGGTAGTGGACTACTCATACCTAGCATTTAATATGATGGATTTCATTACTATTTGTGTTATTATATATAAACAAAATCAAACATTGTAGACAGGGATGTTTCTGAGATTTGGTTGATTAGACATGGATGATGCTTTAATGTTCAGTACAGTTGAGAACAGACAGGGACCTATTTATTTAGACAACTGTATTTCCATTTCTGCAAGCATTTCCTCTTCAAATTATGTTTCCCTGTTACACATCAAATGCTTGATGCATGTATATAAGCCGAATGTAAGAGGGTGCTCTCTGTTACCATGACGATGTCATTGATTCACCCCTTACCTTGACTTGACTCCCCTCTTTATAATGCTTGACCTCCAGAATCAATCACTGCTCATTCACTTTCACTGCATCCACCACACCTCACCCTCATCAGCGAGACAGACGTTCACTGCTCCGCTCTCAGGAAAGCAGTTCATTATTTCACCAGACTGCATATCTTGAACTATTACATGTATTTTATTAGAAATGAAAAATAACTGTATCTCACTTGTGGCCTGACTAAAATGTCCTGAAGCAATTAATCATAGTATTTGATTGACACGTGGAAAGAATTTTTTTAATTTAAAATGACGTTTACATTTAAAAGTTGGTAAGATTTTAAAATGTTTTTGAAAGAAGCCTCATCTGCTCACCAAGGCTGGATTTATTTAATTTAAAATACAGTAAAACAGGAATATTTTTAAATATTTTTACAATTTAAAACAACAGTTTTATATTTGAATATATATTAAAATGCAATTAATTATTGTGATGCAAAGCTGAATTTTCAGCATCTTCACTCCACTCTTCAGTATCACATGATCCTCCAGAAATCATTATAATATGCTGATTTGCTGCTGAAGAAACAGTTAACATTATTATCAATTTTGAAAACAGTTGTGAGGATTATTAATGTTGCGGAAACCGCAATACATTTTTCTAGAAAGTACAAAAGTACTGCATTTATTTAAACAATGCAAGTCTTTACTGTCACTTTTGATCATTTTAATGATAGAGTAAAAGTATAATTTCTTTAAAAAAATGACTGGCACCAAACTTTTGAGTAGTTGTGTGTATGTCATTTTATGGATGGATTGAAGAATAGATCTAGGATATACAGATAGACAGTTCTTGATGAAATACCAGGTCCAGTGAATGGACGCTCTTGACTGTGAGATAATGAACATTAAGGTCAAGTTGGAGTGACCCGGAAAGCTTAGCTGAAGGAAAGAATACATTTGCTTTTGAAATTGAATTTGTTGGGCGGTTAAGAACAGAGGGGCATAAATAAATGAGGCATCTGTGCTGTGTGCATTATTAGATTAGAGCTCTAATCTAGACACTCCAGAGGAGAATAACTCACTTTACACCACTGCTGCACCGGATCAGAACCAGACTGACACAACACAGATGGCACGGGAGAAGACCTTTCTTAACTTCAGATTTGAATAGGGTGAAAGTGATTTCATACAAAACCAACCAAATATAACCAATACAGTTCCAAAGATGAAGACCACTATTTGTGCATATGCTTCTGTTCAACGTAGTTTTATGTGTGTGAGTAAACTTGCCAGGTCTTGACTCGAGGGTCTTGTATGAGGACAATGGGCTTGATCTTTGCTTTTGAAACTTACAGAACATGTTTGGTTTCGAGTGTGAGCTTAAAGGGGTCCTATTATGCTCTTTTACAAAGTCTTTTAATTTGTTTTGGGGGTGTACTTCTAGAA
>QVTF01013401.1:0-15472 GCA_003573665.1 Oxygymnocypris stewartii
TAAAAAGTACCTACCTCACTTTTTACCTCAAGTAAAAAGTGAGTAGCTTCAAGTACCTCGGTGTAAACATCTCCGAGGACCTGACATGGACTACACACATTCAGACTCAGGTGAAGAAAGCCAGGCAAAGACTGTACCATCTGCGACAGCTGAGGAAATTCAGGGTCTCACCTGCAATCCTGAAAACTTTCTATTCAGGGGCCATAGAAAGTGTTCTGACTCAGTGCATCTCAGTGTGGTATAGTAACTCCTCAAACCAGGACTGCAAAGCTCTACAGAGAGTCGTGCGCTTAGCTGAGCGCATCTCAGGGTCTACTCTCCCCTCTCTGCAGGACATCTACCTCAAACGCTGCAAAAGCAGAGCTGCTAAAATCATCAAAGACTCAACTCACCCCGGTAACCATCTTTACTGTTTACTGCCATCTGGCAAGCGCTTCAGGAGCATGATGGCAAAAACTGAGAGACTGAGGAGGAGCTTCTTCCCTCAGGCCATCAGGCTCCTAAACTCAAACTCTGTTTCATAATCATCTACAAGTCTCATTATTAACTGTAATAAACATTCATATTCTCATCATCCGTATTGCTGCTATGTGTACATACCCAGTACAACCCGTTTGCACATCCCTCTTATTCATATTACTATTTATTAAGTCCCAATATACTGTTTTTGCACATCTTATTTGTTTTGCACTTTTTTTTATTCTATTGCACATTTTACGCTTTATTTCTCTTTTTTACCTATATATATATATATATATATATGCTCTTGTGTGTGTTACTTTTATTTAATTTTTATTTTGCACTGTCCACTGAGCAGACAAGATTTGATTTACATTTCACTTCTGATTATACCCTGTATAATTTATTATGTGACAAATAAAGAAACCTTGACCTTGACCTTAAAAACGTTTGAACAGTATGTGAACACATGATGTGGTTCTGCTGCCGTCAGACCTTGCAGGGGAAGCTGAAGAGCTTGACGAAGCCGAAGTCGTCTCCGGTGGCCAGCAGCTTCTTGTCTTTGGTAAGTGAAGAGGCGTTGACGAAGCTGAGCGTCGGCCAGATGCCCTCGCAGGTGGGACCCAGCACTGACGTCCATGTGGCCCAGTCCATCTTCTCAAACTGAGCACACACAACACACAGTTACACGGTGATGACGCTGGAGTTGGTGATATATATGCCTGTATGTAGTGTTTTACCTCTAAACTGCTGATAGTTTGTCGTCTTCCACGTGGAGCTTCAAAAAATAGCTGCTCTTTGGCACCAGTGTTGACTTGAAGCAGTTTTCCTGCATCAACACGCAAACAATGTTTAATTACATTTACATTTATGCATTTAGCAGACGCTTTTATCCAAAGCGACTTACAGTGCATTCAGGTTATAAGTTTTTTTGACAGTACATGTGTTCCCTGGGTATCGAACCCACAACCTTTGCGCTGCTAACACAATGCTCTACCACTGAGCCACAGGAACATAATGTATTGATTAAATGTTTTATGCATTTGTTTTTTTTTTTGATAATGATGGATTTCAGCAGGTGCTGTTCTAATGCTCTTAAAGCAAATTACCCTTTTATTAAACTGCCAAAATACACAACTTAAATAATATATAAATTCTTTAAGTGTAGGTATAAAAAATGTTTCCTAATAAAAACAGCTGGCCAAATAATTATTAGAATTATTGTCTAATAACTGTTTTTGAACTATTTCATTCAAGGACTGATTCATCAGATGCAGAGAGACATTAACGTGCATATTATTGCTTGAATATATATTTGTGTTTTGTGAATGTCTGGATTACCGCGGACGTCCCAGTCCACATGTGTGATACAGCTGGACGCTCCTTTACAGATTCCCACCCGCTTACTGGTCAGAACGTTATAAATGTCCACAAATGAGTCGTGGGAGGCCACGGCGAGGTATTTTCCAGCATCTTCAAGACAAAATAAACAGTAAAAATATATATTACATGTTTTATGAACGTTTTACATAATGAAAAATATTTCATTTTTATTTGTTTATTTTTTTACTAAAATACAAACACACACACACACACACACACACACACACCACACACAGACACCAGACACACACACACCACACAGACACACAGACACAGACACAGACACACAGACACAGACACACAACACAGACACACACACAGACAGACACACACACACACAGACAACACAACACAAGACAGACACACACACAGACACCGACACACACACACCACAGACACACACACACAGACACACACACGACACACACACAACAGACACAACACACACACACAGACACACACACACACACACACACACAACACACACACACACACACACACAGACACAAACACACACACACAGACACACACACACACAGACACACAGACACATACAGACACACAGACACAGACACACAGACACAGACACACAGACACACAGACACACAGAACACACACACAGACAACACACACCACAACACAAGACACACACACACACACACAGACACAGATACAGACACACAGACACACACAACACAGACACACAGACACACACACACAGACACACACACACAGACAGACACAGACACACACACAACAGACACACAGACACAGATACAGACACAGACACACAGACACACACAACACACACACACAGACACACCACACCAGACAACACACACACACACACAGACACACAGACACACATATATATTATATCAATTATGATACATTTACAAATATATATGTATACAAATGTATTTAATTACATGTAATTACAAAAATATACATTTATACATGTGTTTTTATAAATATTAAATTAAATTAAACATTTTTTAAATCGAATTACAAGATATACCAATTCATTCATCAAATTAATCGCACATCAATGAAATTGCTCTGCAAAAGATCATTTTGGTCTTATATGTGTGTGTGGGTGTATGAATGAATGACCAAATGATCTTTTACATATATCTCCACATATTATCATGCTTACGTATTATATATTGTTGACATACTATTAGAAAGCATCTCTGACAACAATAAATGTTTTCACCTCATTTGACCCCTCCATGATTGTGATCTCTTCGATTTTAACACCCAAAATCATTTTTTGTGGAATAATTTGTTTATCATTGGATAGAAATGTCTAACTTGGCATTAGAGCAAACTTGTGAGTCAAAGATTACGAGATAAATTCAGCTCTGGAGCTACAAAACTACACGAGGTCTCGTTAGCATTGCATAATAAAACACGTCCCAGGTTTACTGTGATACATGATGTTTAGAACTATATCTAAACACATATTTCTAATGGGAATTTGTATTTTAAATAACACATGCATCAGCTATTGTAATATCTAAAACTGCCGCCCATGCCAGATGGTTACCTAGAGAGAACCTGATGTCAGAGATGATCTCCTTCCTGTGGTGAAAGGTCACCATGTCCTCCAGCGTGTCTGCATTCACCACCAGGAAGCTGCCGTCGTTTAGACCCACCGCTAAGGCTTTTCCGTCCGGCGAGAAGGCACAGCA
Source organism: Oxygymnocypris stewartii (assembly GCA_003573665.1). NCBI lineage: Eukaryota > Metazoa > Chordata > Actinopteri > Cypriniformes > Cyprinidae > Oxygymnocypris > Oxygymnocypris stewartii. Next base: position 3,537 of record QVTF01013401.1, read on the forward strand.
TCGACCAGCTACAGACACACACATACACCAAAGCTGCTTGTGATGCTTGAGATCTTCCAAATGTGGCAGGAGGTTAGCGAATCACTAACCTTTCTTAAGTTTCCGGACGGCCACCATGCGATGGTTGGCTGAAAGCTCCCAGATGCGCAGCGTTTTGTCGTCACTCACAGTGGCACAGATGGGCAGCAGCGGATGAGCAGCGAGGCCCCAGACTTCCCCCTCCATATGACCCTAAAACACAACACACACAACACACACGTCACACTTGAGTAAAGACTAGCCTGACCATCTAATCTGGTTTGTAGGGATGTAACGGTAAAAATCCATTCAAATATGTGACGATTCTTATCGGTTGAGATGCTAAACAAATCACGATACTGTTGGGGGGAGGAGTTTATATGAATGTTTCTCTGATAGGAACTGACTGTCTTTAAAAGTTTTCTTCTTGCTTGTGAACGATGCATATTAATGTAGTGTTCATAAGCGCAGCTCTGCTTTGTTCATACATCGGGCGCAATGCGGCGCCAAGTGTTTTTTGCTAGTTTCAGCCCGACGCAGTTATCATTTTCACGTCCTGAGCCACGTTGTTGGTGCATGAATTATCAAATCACAAAGTAATAATTTTTTAACATGTTTGTTTTTACTTTTAAACAAGTGAAAAATTTATTTTTTGTCAATATATTATATTATGAGGGAGTTACATATATGTCCACTGTAGTGGACACCATGCATCAAATGTATAAAAAGTGAATCAATAGAAGTAAATGTGTGGTCTTTAAAAAAACAAAACATGTTTTTTAGATATTTACTATGTGAAAATGGTTTGAATATATACACATAAGAAAATTCAGTAAGAACAAGCTATGTCATGACAGCACATAAATGTGAAGTGTAACAAACTAAAGGTAAGAGTGTGTGTCTATGGGACAGGGGTGTGTGGGGCTGTGTGGGGCAATGTGGGGGGTGGGTAGGGGGGGTGGGCTATTCACACACATGTGAGCAAAAATACAAACACACACAAGCACACACACCCTCCCACCACACACTCAAATGGATAAGACTCTGATTGGTTTATTGCACGTTATGCCCAAAACACACCCGATCTTAGATCGTTAAAATAGGGCCCAGTATCATTGCTGTCATAAGTGCCAGCTGCTGGCAGAGAGTGAATCTGCGTCTCTGTTTCCTTCAGATGTGTTTTATGTAGTCAGACCATGTAGTCAGCAGCCATATCACCCTGCAGCCCAAGACTGGTTCCCACTGGAGCTAAGCAGGGTTGAGCGGTCAGTACCTGGATGAGAGACCTCCTGAGAAAACTAGGTGCTGCTGGAAGAGGTGTTAGTGAGACGAGCAGGGGGTGCTCACCCTGTGTTCTGTGTGGGTCCTAACGCCCCAGTATAGTGACGGGGACACTATACTGTCAAAGAGCACCATCCTTCGGATGAGACGTTAAACCGAGGTCCTGACTCTCTGTGGTCATTAAAAATCCCAGTAGGGGTGTGACCTCGGCATCCTGGCCAAATTCGCCCACTGGCCATCACCCCCTAATCACCCCCATACACTGATTGGCTTCATCACTCGGTCTCCTCTCCACCTGTAAGCTGGGGGTGTTGGTGCAATACGGCTGCCGTCGCATCATCCAGGAGGATGATGGTGAAGGATGAGGAGATCCCCCCCCCTACTATGTAAGCGCTTTGAGTACCCAGAAAAGCGCTATATAAATGTAATTAATTATTCTGTTTTTGCTTCAAATTTCGAAATGATACAGTCTAATTTAGATTAAAAACTTCTCATGCTGCATATACGCTGCATCTTTGTTTGGATCATGATTAAAATGCAGTGGCTGCCTCTACTTTTAAATTGAAAGAGTGCCTATAAAGCCTCAGTTTGTTTATATTAAGAGATTTATTTTATTTGTGTAACTTTTTATATGATTTGGGGTTTGTTTTAAAATTTATATTTAGTTTTGTTATATTTAAATTGAACAAAGTAACGTGCAGCAATAGCCTAATAAAAGGACATCTTCTCATCTACTGTATTATTTGACTTCAATCTCATTTTGTAAAACAAATCAAATCGTGAATTGAATCGTGAGTTGAGTGACTCGTTACTAGAGGTCTGCTACCCGACCCGAACCCGCGGGTCCTGAAATACTCTCGGGTTTCGGGTTAATGTTTAATGGATAGCTTCGGGCTCGGGTCGGGTTCGGGTTTGTAGCTAAATCAAAACTATATGCAGAGGCTACGCTGCTTTCATAGACGCACGCACACACATATCAGAGATCGCGCACAAACAGCACGGGAACTTTTATTAGTAAAATAGCTTCGACAGGCTACTGACTCGCAAGTCACAACATTATATTTATCTGCAATGAGGCGGCAAAATCTCTGTTTTTGAAGTAACTAAGCCTCATTGCTTATAGAGAGACGCGCAGACGCAGGTTCACACGCACGCGCAACATTCCCCCTTCTCTCTCTCTCTCTCTGTCTGTCTCTCTCTCTCTGTCTGTCTCGGTCTCTCTCTCTCTCTCTCTCTCTCTCTGTCTGTCTGTCTCTCTCTCTCTCTGTCTGTCTCGGTCTCTCTCTCTCTCTCTCTCTCTCTCTGTCTGTCTGTCTGTCTCGGTCTCTATCTCTCTCTCTCTCTCTCTGTCTGTCTCGGTCTCTCTCTCTCTCTCCCTCTCTCTCTCTGTCTGTCTGTCTCTCTCTCTCTCTCTGTCTGTCTCGGTCTCTCTCTCTCTCTCTCTCTCTCTCTGTCTGTCTGTCTCTCTCTCTCTCTGTCTGTCTCGGTCTCTCTCTCTCTCTGTCTCTCTCTCTCTCTCTGTCTGTCTGTCTGTCTCGGTCTCTATCTCTCTCTCTCTCTCTGTCTGTCTCTCGGTCTCTGTCTCTCTCTCCTCTCTCTCTCTCTCTCTCTCTCTCTCTCTCTCTCTCTCTCTCAAATAAATGATTAATTCATTAAAATAAATACAATCTTATTTAATATCTTATGTCTGATTTAAAGTAGACAGAATGCTAACGAGCCTTAACTGACAAAAAATGACCATAATTTGCACGGTCATCATCTTCTTGTCCATACAAAATTCATAAACTCGGCAGAATGTATGCGATCGCTTCTCCTGATGTTCACAAACTTTCATAACTGGTAAATGTTTGTGAAATGGCAGAGCCTTGATTAATCCGTTTCTTTGCATGCAATCGTGAAATGCAGCCTTTTTCCTTTTTTTGTAGTTGGCTATTCGTTGGAGGGGGGGGGTTTCGGGTTGGGTTCGGGCTCTAAATTTAACTGTGCCGCTCGGGTCGGGTCGGGTTGGGTCAGACGATCTCGGGTACGGGCCGGGTTCGGGCTTCAGTTTTGAGCCCGTGCAGACCTCTACTCGTTACATCCCTCTGGTTTGATCTTGTTATTCTGCATCTGTATATCTGTGCGTGACACGCACCTGCACGAGTAAAGTCATGGGGCCGCTCTTGTCGATCTCCAGGATCTCTCCGTTTCTGGTGCCGACCAGAATGTGTCCGTGTCCCAGAGTGATCGCTCGGATGGAGGGTTGTCCTCTAACAGCAGTCCTAAACAACGAGAGCGTTTATTATACAAGCGTGACCCTCTGTATCTGTGATCACTTCAAAGTTTTGTCATTTAGACTACATCATAAATTTTGACAAAAATGACCCTTCAGTAGCCCTTCATATTGTCTGAATATATATCCAAATCTCAAAATTAATCATCATTTTTCTAACATTTGCATTAGCTTATATAGAAATAAGTATTATTTAGAGGTAACTATTGTTGAGTACCATGAAATTAATGAATTAATTGTATTGAAACATATAGTACTTAATATATGTCAAAGTTAAACCCTGTATTAATTTAACAAACACTGTATTCATAAATAAATGATTGGAATGATTTTTCTTATTTTATATAGAAATAACATATAATTTAGAGGTAAAGATGAAATCTCATGATAATAGAACATATTAAATCATAAATATCATTAAATAATAATTTCATAAAAAATGTTAAACTGTATTAATTTAACAAACACTGTATGTATTGAAATTATGAATGGTTTTCTAATATTTGCATTTTTATATAGAAACAGATAGTGTAAGAATTGTAGTACCATGAAATCCTCTTAAAATACAAAATATTAAATATTACCGAAACAAATTATAGTACTTTCATTTCACTAAACAACATTAAACACGGTTTTAACTTAACATAAACAGTGTATTAATTGAAAATAATATGTATTATTTTATTAACATTTGTATTATATTTGTATTGTTTATTTTAAATATAAATAAATGGTGTTTTAGAACTGTCTTGTACCATTAATACAAAATATTAAATAATAAATTATTGAGACAAAATATAGTACATTAATTTCAGTACAAAAAACACTGCATTAATTAAAAAATATATTAATTGTTTTATTTTTCTGATATTTATGTTTATAAAATTATTAATATAGAAATAAATATTTTTAGAGGTAAATATTGTCTAGTACCATGAAATTCCCTCACAATACAAAAGGTCAAATAATAAATATTATTGAAACACACATTCATTTAATAAAAAAACACTGCAATAATTACAAATCATAATAATTGTTTTTCTAATTTTTATATTAAAATATTATTATTATTATATAGAAATAAATAGTTCATTTCATTTGGAGGTAAATAATGTTGAGTTTAATAAAATTCCCTCACAATACAAAATATTAACTAATAAATAGTATTGAAACAAAATATGTACATTTATTTAATTAAAAAAACTGCAATAATTACAAAACATATTAATTGTTTTTCTAATATTTATATTAACATATTAATATTATTATATAAATAAATAGTAAACATTTTTGGAGGTAAATAATGTTGAGTATCATAAAATTCCCTCACAATACAAAATATGAACTAATAAATATTATTGAAACAAATATGTACATTTATTTCATTTTTAAAATGGTCCGTTTTGAGGATTTATAATTACCCTTAGATGAAGGCGAGAGTGCCGCCCTCTTGATTGCATACGTCTTCAGACATCTCTCGAACATGTCGTCCCACAGCTCAACAACTCCATCTTTCCCCCCCGTCACAAAACCCTTCAGGCCACAGCACACCATTAACAGCTAAGAAATGCATTTGACCTACTCTTAATCTGCAGGAGACCAAAACCAGCTCACCTTATCCAGAGAGCACATGGCAAACACGGGCCCGTCGTGAGCTTTGATGCTCTTCATGAGCGTGGTGTCTTTCCAGATGTACACGTCACCCGTCGTCGCTCCAGAAAACACCAGATCCTCCGAGCGTCCGTAGCAGGCGGACATCATGGTCTCCTGCCTACTGAGAGTCCCGAAAATGCCTCTTTTAAATGTTAAACCGCCTCCTGGAGTGAGAAACACACATCAAGCAAATGCATTTGAATTTATCCAGAGGAATGAGCTTGGGTTCGACTCACTGAGCTCATTGCACACATTTAATTGGTCAAATACGGCATGCTGATGGTAAAGTTGACGAAACAGTCACATCAGCTTATGACGGTTCGATGTGATGTGGCAGATTCTCCTCACAGTCATGTTCTCGTGAGAGAGATGGGCAAGAGCTTATGCTTCAGATATTTCAGTAAAAACACTGTCTGCACATATAACAAACATCTTAAGTGCTACAGCCGTGAATTAGGATGCGAATCTCACCCGTATGCAGCCAGAACTTGATGTGTTTCATTCCCACCGTCAGCAGTTTGTCCATGCGGAACGGGGTTTCCTTTCACCACGAAGATCTTATCTTTATGTCCTCTACGAGAGAGACAGATGTCTTTCGTGAGCGAATCAGATCGCTGTACACACTCTTTACCGTTATAAAAGGTTGGTTTTACCTGGATTTGGCCAGTTTTTCTCCTTTTTTCCAGTCCCAGATGACTATGGAATGATCTTCGTCGATGCCCACTGACACTAAACTCTTGCCATCCGCTAGATTTGTGCAAGTTAAATAACAGAATGTGACACAGACGTGTTTAAAAATGTTTAAGCAGCTGTACATTGGATAGAAATACGATTCTGGAAATATTAATGGAGATGCATTGATTACTTTGCTTGAAAGCCGGTAATTTTGTCAGAATATTTAATTTAATTAAGTAAACCCTGAAAATATATATAGTGTATAACATTTAAAAAAAAAAAAGTAATATTACTTTTAACTCAAATCTCAAGTTTCTCAGCTGACTTCTATGTAAAATGTAGTGTTATTTTTTAATTGAGATACTATTATTTTAATATTAATATTTTGAATTAGTTTAAATTTTATATTTTCTGTTTAATTTTAATTTTAAAGTTTATACATTTTGTTGTGCATTTTTCTCTTTTTTCTTAGTTTTAGATTTAAAAATATATATATGTCTATATAGTTTATTCATTTTTATTTTTGTAAAAAAAAATATTTATTAAATGATTTATTATAATGAGTTAAATGAAAATAAAAATGCGTCTTTGGCAAGTAATTAAAATATAATACATATTTTTTTAAACATTTATTGTTATACATCATTATACATTACTAAGCTATATACATTATAATGTCTATATAGTTTTTATTAATTTATATATATATATATATATATATATTTTTTTTTTTTGGTACATTGAGATAAATGGAAATGAGAAATGTGTCCTTAAAAAGAATAAAAAAAACCTGTTTTTGTAATATATAATGTATTGTATTTTAAAGTTTCAAAGTTTAAAAAATAAAAGTAGGATTAAATAAAAAAAACATTAACGGAAATGTCATTTTATGTCATGGTCTGACCTGTGAACTCCAGAGCGCAAACCCCGCGCTGATGTTGACCCTTCAGCAGAGACAAACACTTGAGCGTCTGGATGTCCCACACATGGATGGCTGGATCTCGACCCACCTGAGAAAGAGAGAGGGAGAGAGGGGGGGGGGATAAGAGAGAGAGGGGGGGGGGGATAGAGAGAGAGGGGGGGGGATAGAGAGAGAGACAGAGACGAGAGAGAGAGTCAGGGGGAGAGAGAGAGAGAGAGACAGAGACAGAGAGAGAGAGAGAGTCAGGGGGAGAGAGAGAGAGAGGAGAGAGAGAGAGAGAGAGAGAGAGAGAGAGAGAGAGGGGAGGGGGGGAGAGGGGGGAGAGAGAGCAACACACACACACACACAAACACAAACACCACCATCATACACTGCACATTCAACATCATACACTGCACATTTATTGCCAAGCCTCACAGAGAAAATACACACTCCATAAACCCACTACCAACTGAAGGCAATGTGATCTGAAATAATCCTGTGCATACACTGCCAACTCATATCCAACTGTTAGGCATATACTATAGAATTCTGTTTGGGAAAACCACAATTAAATCTGACCTGATCTGGTTTGAAATCTGATTTGTGGACAAGCTCTCACCTGTCCGGTGGCCACGTAATCTTTGAGCGGATGCACAGTGAGGCCCAGGATATCATCGTCATGACCGAGGTAAAAGCGCTGCGTGTGCTGCTGTCTGTTATACACCACGGCCACAGCCGCCACGTGATACACCACCTCTCCGGCCTGAGTGTAGAACAGATTATTCCTGCAGTCACAGCCCCTGTACCTGAGACACAGACACACAGCAGTCACCAACCACAGCACAACACTCAAACAACCAGCCAGCAGCTCTGTCAATGCATGATATACAAACACCATTCTAGAAGCACCAATGGAGAAGCATTTGATTACAAAAATGCCCTGAAATATATAAGGTTAATAGAAAATACATAATTACAATTTAACATTAATTTAAACAAAATACTACTTTCCCACATAGTTTGCATTTTGGTTATATACCACCTGTTATATATAAAAACTGTGTACAAAAATATAAAAATAAATGTTTGAAGATGGATTTTGTCAGAATACATGTTATAATCTGAAATACATAAAGCTCATAGAAAAATTCTAATTTAACATTAATTTTAACTTTTAATTTAAATCTTAAAGTTTCTCGGCCGGTTTTCTAAGATGTGGGTTTTATATACACACATATATATATATTTTAATACTTACATTTTTAAATTAGCATTTTTATCAGGCTCCTGTCCTGTTTAAGTTCAGGAATTTAAATTTAATTCCAAAAAAATATTTTTTCAAAAATGTCCATATATAATTATACATTATACTTAAAAAATTCAAATTGATATTATAATATATAAATATAAATTATTATACATATAAAAAAAATATATATATATATATACTTTATAATTAATGGATTAATTCTGTAAATATAAAATCATATCATATAAATATTATACATTTTTATATATTTATTTATTTTCATATATATTTAGAAAAAAGTACATATATATAGTAATAAAATAATAAATATAAATTTTAATATGCATAATAAAATAAATATAATATATAAAATGATAAGGTTAAAATATATAACTTGAATTTGTTAATGTAAACAGTACTATGTATAACCCAAGAGAGGGTAAAAGATTTGTACACATTCAGACACATAATAACGTTTGCTGTCAATGTACCCGTGGACGAACTGCAGGCGCAGCCCCTCGTCCGGCACTTTCTGCCTCTTCAGAGATCCAGCCAGCTTCTTCTTGAGCTGAGGAAGATCTTCCTTATACACCTGAGGAGTTACAGGGAGAAATCCACTCGTGACACATTCAGAGATTCAACAGCAGCCGGTCAATCAGCAGTGAAACTAACGAGAGGAACAGGAAGAAAGCAGCCGAGCATGACCGTTACGTCAAACACTCGACATAAGTGAGCATCAGTCTATAAACATCTTGGTTTCCTTTTAGAAGAAAGTTTGTCTTTTAAGCAGCATATAGAGTGTTTAACAAAAAAACTCTTCTATTATAGAAACAAAGGCTGTTTCTCTTTTAGTGCGAGAAAAACACTTATACAAGCAACATTTCTGTCAATGCTGGATTACGGTGATATTTTATACATGCATGCAAATCAGTCTTTTACATGCATGCAAATCATTGAAAATGCTGGATTCAGTATATCATGCATCATTAAGATTTGTAATTAAGTCTAGTTTTCGTACTCATCATTGTAGCTTGTATGAGAGTGTTGGTTGGCTGTCTTTGCACAATCGCAGGCTAGAGCACTGGTATATTTTTCTTTTTAAGGCTATATTGTACAAATTGCCTTCTTATCTATGTTCTCTTCTGACTCTTAAAGTCAGGAAATGTAATCTTCGATCATACGGGCAAATCATGATGAGAAACTGTCTTTGGTGAAAGTGCTTTTAAAGTTTTTGCACTTTATCTTGGTATAAATTGCAGAATCATCTAAAATTGGATTATTTACCAACAATGACACAGTTTAAAATTAGGATAAAGGACTATCTGAATGATAAAATGCACGTGTGCTGTTACTGAGCGTTGCTGATAATTATGTTGAATTGCCAACTGTCTTTTTTTGTTAAATGTTGTTGTGTTGTTCTTGTTACTGTATATGTTTTTTAATATGGAACTTTATTCTGCTGTCTTGGCCAGGACTCCCTTGAAAAAGAGATTTTGAATCTCAATGGGATTATTTCCTTGTTAAAAAAAAAAAAAAAAAACCTCTCAGTTTGGGAGCTTGGTTTAAAGTGTCTCTTGCCTGACGCTCGTAGTTCATCTGGGCTTCCTGTTCGATGTCTGAGTCCAGCTCGGGAACGTCGGAGAAGTCGGAGTCAGAATCGCCGCTGTTAGAGTCAGCGTAGCTCTCTGTGAACAGAATATCACTTTCTCTGTATGACAGGATTCATTTCAATGTCAAAATAAAACACAATTAAAAACACTATACTCATTCTTAATCAGGGGTTCCCAACATTTTATGTCAGACGAATCCTTTAGACGTAAAATATTTACTTGCAGATTTTAAGTTAATATTTAAATCATTTAATTCACATGTTCATGATTGGTTAATGTTGGTTTGTGATCACATGACTTGCATGTAAACAGATAAAATATCTAATATTTTAATAAGTGTTTTATTTTTTATCTCAAAACTATTTATACATAAAGCTGCATGTATCAGTATGTTTATAGCTTTTATTATTATTATTTATACTAAGTATTTATTACATTAATTACATTTAAATAAATTATTATACAATGTATTATTTTATATTACTATTTATGATTATTATTTGTTTTAACAATCATAACAATAACATTATAAAATTAATTCTGTAAATTACAATTATCCTGTGAAATCACTCCTCTTTTGAAGAAACAAAATCTTGATGTGTCTGATTTAGGCAATTTCAGACCTATTTCTAATCTCCCTTTTATTTCAACATTTTTAGAAAGGGTTGTATTTACTCAACTACATTCTTTTCTGGAATTGAATTCACTATATGAGATGTTTCAGTCGGGATTTAGAAAACTTCATAGTACTGAATCTGCTCTATTGAAAGTCACTAATGACATTATGCTTGCTACAGATAATGGAAGTGCTGTTGCTCTGGTCCTTTTAGATCTCAGCTCAGCTTTTGATATGGTTGATCATACAATTCTTATTTCCCGACTGGAAAATCTTGTAGGCATACAGGACACTGTTCTAAAGTGGTTTCAGTCCTTTTTTAAATAATAGGAAGTTTTCTATACACATTGGAAAACACACTTCCTCAGCCGCACATCTCTCCTGTGGTGTTCCGCAGGGATCTATTCTCTCACCAACATTGTTCTCTTTATACCTGCTGCCATTGGGCTCCATCTTTTTAAAATATGGCGTATCTTTACATTTATACGCTGATGACACCCAATTGTACCTGCCCTTTAAACATAATGATTCAAGCTCCATAGATGTCCTGCTGGCCTGTTTAAAGGAAGCAAAATTATGGCTTACACAAAACTGTCTGGCCTTAAACGAGAATAAAACTGAAATAGTACTGTTTGGTCCAAGTGATTTCTACGACTTTGGTGATCTTGACCTTGGTGACTTGAGTTCTTATGTCTCCCCATGTGCGAAAAATCTTGGTGTGTTATTTGATTCAGGTCTCAAGTACGATAAACAGATTAATTCTGTTGTTAAGTCATGTTTTTATCATTTACGACGTCTTACAAAAGTTAAACCTTTTCTTTCTCTAAAGAACTTTGAAATAGTTATACATAGTTTTATTACTTCACGTCTTGACTATTGTAATTCACTCTACTATGGAGCTATCGAGACGGAGCGTCGCCGAACTCAAATCTTTAATATCAAACATGTTTTGATATTTACGACTCTTGATCGTGCTGCCTCTGACGTGATACCTGCAAACGAGAGCGAGCAAGCGTCACTCACCGGATGTTGCGTGCTTCTACACAGCTGAAACCTGGCAGCCACAAACATGCCGTGAAAGCAGAGAACATCATCCGTATTCTTTAGTATACTTTGTTTTTCACTGTGAAACAGAACGTGTGCCAGGAGAGCCAGCTGACAAGTCGATTGTCCTCTATTTGTTTTCTTCTCTAGTCACGTTTGATCTCGCGAGTCTCCGTGAGATCACGCGTCACTGTGAAATCGTTCCTACAGTCTTCAAGTCCGTGGTCTGCTCGAATCATCTAGTGTGTGCGTTCAGAGGATTATACGGCTAAAAATCAGTTGAACTGTCTTCATGTCTGTGGTCGGTTAAGATTTGAAAATCGTCTAGTGTGCCGTAGAGGTCTGCTACCCGAAACCCGGGTTTCGGGTTAATGTTTAATGGATAGCATCGGGCTCGGGTCGGGTTCGGGTTTGTAGCTAAACCAAAACTATATGCAGAGGCTTCGCTGCTTTCATAGACGCACGCACACACATATCAGAGATCGCGCACAAACAGCACGGAAACTTTTATTAGTAAAATAGCTTCGACAGGCTACTGACTCGCAAGTCACAACATTATATTTATCTGCAATGAGGCGGCAAAATCTCTGTTTTGAAGTAACTAAGCCTCATTG
>QVTF01013403.1:0-15458 GCA_003573665.1 Oxygymnocypris stewartii
CTCTCTCTCTCTCTCTCTCTCCCAATCCATCAATTAGACCTAATGGCCACACCACCTACCCCTCCAGACCTCCATCTTTAACTAGCTCAGATCAAGACAAACAATGTGTTATTTATTTATATACTCATTTACTTATTTACAACCCACTCTTCTGCAAGCAGCACATTTTCAGTGGATGCAGCACAAATGAACAGATTCTGACACTTCAGGTCGACTGCGGCCGTGCTTCACATTCGCAAATTAAGAAGAAAGAAAGAAAGAAAGAAAGAGAGAAGAAAGAAAAGAGAAACAGAAAAAGAAAGAAGAAAGAGAGAAAAAGAAAGAAAGAAAAATGAAAAGAAAAAGAAAGAAAGAAATAATTAATTTTAATGTTTGACCATATTTATTATTGCGTTTTATATTTTGTATTAATATACTAATTGATTAGTAAATAAAGTAGTTAGTATTAAATCAATATACAATTAGTATAGATTTCTGTATTTTTATAACGAGGGGATAGTTAATGTATTAAATACTGATCAAATAATTAATTTCCATTCTTGTGTGGAATGAAGAAATTAAGAAATGAGAACTATATGAGCAAAATAAATAAATTAGTGAAGAGTAAGATTAGTAAATGGATATGAAATATAAAGAGTAAAAATATAAGTGTAAAAGATATTCTATAAATGTACAGTATATTTACAGAAATGTACAGCATTTACAGTAGAACGAGTACAGAGAGCAAAACGTCTCAGGTTACGTATGTAACCATGGTTCCCCGAGTGGGGAACGAGACACTGCGTCCCCTAGGCTTCGGGCCATGCTTCGGACGCAAGCTTCAGACGAAGAAGCTGATGATGTTTTCGCCCGGCGGCACTTATATTGTGGCACGCCGGTAGTGACGTCATGGGCTGTCGCCGGCCAACAGGTGGTGTTTTTTCATATGTATCTTCAGACCGAGTCACGCTGAGGGCGTTCCCCGTAGCGACCCCTAGGGGACGCAGTGTCTCGTTCCCCACTCGGGGAACCATGGTTACATACGTAACCTGAGACGTTCCCCTTCATGGGAACTCGAACTGCGTCCCCTAGGGGTCGCTACGGGGAACGTTATACCCACTTCACCATGCTGAGGGGAATGCAAGCCAATTTCTCAAAAAAGGCGAGCACCAAGCCAGCTCTACCCGGCTAAGGGAGTTGCCCCTGGGACGGCTGATGGCTGTCAGTGATATTATCCCCTTCGGCCAAAGGCCCGAGCTGCATACCCTAGTACTTACCTGTTCTAGGTGCCGGGATTACCGGGCCTAGGGTAGAGCTCAAAGTCTTGGAATCAGAAAAAGATTCCTTTAAGGGGATATGGCCAGGCACCTGGCTCACTAGGTCCTGGCCGATCACTCAGGGGTTACCACTTGCTCTCAAGCTTACCGAGGGAACTGTCTCAACAGACCTCTTGGTAGCGTACACCCCTTTCTTTTCCCTTTTTTTTTGGACCCAACATATATGGGACAGGGGAGCGGGGCCCAAGGCACAAGCCGGGGCTTTAACCAACTCAAAAAAGGGCACGAAGCTGTGCGCGTAACCCTACCCTTTCGGGATTTTAGAAAGAACGCAGAACCTTTGATGTGCGGACTTACCACTGAGTGGATTTTAGAAAGTGCCCAAAGTCTCGCGTGTGCACTTATTAGAAGAACGTTCTATGCCCTGGAGCGGAGAACTACTCATTCCTCGGAGTGAGAGGGAACTCAGACGCTCAGAAGGGAGCGGCAAGCTCATAGATGACCCTCTGGTTGAGGGGAGCAATGCTGGCTCGACCAACAAGGCGAGCGACCTATCACAGAGATCACAGAGCTCGGAGGAGCGGAGAACTCATTCCTCAGAATGAGAGGGAAACTCAGACGCTCCGCAGGGAGCGGCATGCTCAAAGATGACCCTCTAATGAGGGGAGTAATGCTGGCTCTACCTATAACGAGCTCTGGGAGCGGAGAACTCATTCCTCAGAATGAGAAGGAACTCAGACGCTCAGCAGGGAGCGGCATGCTCATAGATAACCCTCTATAGTGAGGGGAGCAATGCTAGCTCGACCAGCAAGGAGAGCGACCTATCACAGAGCTCTGAGGAGCGGAGAACTCATTCCTCAGAATGAGTGGGAACTCAGACGCTCCGCAGGGAGCGGCATGCTCAAAGGTGACCCTCTAACGAGGGGAGCAATGCTAGCTCTACCTATAACGAGCTCTGGAGAGTGGAGAACTCATTCCTCAGAATGAAAAGACACTCCGCCGCTCAGAAGGGAGCGGCATACTCATAGGTAACCCTCTTATCGTGAGGGGAGTAATGCTGGCTCTACCCTTGCAGTGGTGACCAGAATGACTGAAGATCCAGGAGGATCCGCAGAAACCTCCGAGGGGACTCACGTCCAGACCATCAGTAAGGCAGTTCGAGAATACAGAACCTGCCTGAAATCATCATAGGTTCAGCCTGACTGCAGTTCTTAGTTGGGAACTCATTCCTCAGAATGAGAGCCTATAATGCTACCTATATCGAGCTCGGAGAGCGGAGAACTCATTCCTCAAATGAGAAGGAACTCAGACGCTCAGCAGGGAGCGGCATGCTCATAGATAACCCTCTATAGTGAGGGGAGCAATGCTAGCTCGACCAGCAAGACAGATCACAGAGCTCGGAGGAGCGGAGAACTCATTCCTCAGAATGAGAGGGAACTCCGCCGCTCAGAAGGGAGCGGCACTATCACAGAGCTCTGGGGGCGGAGAAACTCGGACGCTCAGAAGGGAGCGGCATGCTCACAGGTGACCCTCTGGTTGAGGGGAGCAGTGCTAGCTCTACCGACGGCGAGCTCTGGAGAGCGGAGAACTCATTCCTCGGAATGAGAGGAACTCCGCTACCAATGAGGAGCTCTAGAGCGGAGAACTCACTCCTCAGAGTGAGACCTATAACGAGCTCTGGAGAGTGGAGAACTCATTCCTCAGAATGAGAAGGCACTCCGCCGCTCAGAAGGGAGCGGCAAGCCCAACCATGAGCTCTGGAGAGCGGGCAACTCATTCCTCAGAATGAGAGGGAACTCCGCCGGAGGGCATAGGTGACCCCGGAAAACTCATTCCTCAGAATGAGAGGGAACTCACCTTTTTTTGCCTTTGCTTAGCCGTAAATTTCCACCTAACCTCGGTCAGGTGAAGTTTACGGTGGTTACAGGGGAATTAGAGAGGAATGAGAGGGCTTGCCTCTCTCTGACCCGCGCCTTTCTCTCACCCTAGCCGCAGGAGGGGGAGGGGCATGAGTCGCGAGACTAGCCTTCTGAGCCCATCTCTGACCCTCAGACCGAGATGGGCTAGGACCCCTGGTTGTTCGGGCTCAGACCTGGATTATATAGAACTTTATCCAGGTCTTTCAGCAGATCAGTCTGGTACGCCTTAGTGTGCAACGAAGCGACGGTCTGACCTGCTGCTGCATATACCCTGCCATTTAAGCGAGATTCAGGGGCTTAGGTGGCCAGGGGGGAGCCTTGAGAGAGGATGTCTGCCACAGAGAGATAAGCTGTTTATCATCTCTTGCACAGGGGACATCCCCTCATAGCCATTTTCACACAATGTCAGCATAACTAGTATGCTGAAACCTATGACATACGAGAAAAAATAGTTTTTTTTTTTTTTTTTTTTTCACTCCTTCTCAATCTCCACATCGAGATTTTAAGAAGAAAGGAAGGCTCACTCGAGCTGGGGGTGATTAATTTTTAATCTACAACCCCCAAAAACTCGTTCATATGCAGAGAAGAGCACTAGCCGCTGAATCTGATTATGTCAGAAAGATCGCATCATCACAATCCAGCAGCTCACTCTCGTTCTCGGCCGACACGCGAAAAGGGGCGGTCCCTTTTCAACTTATCGGCCACATCCAACTGCGAACCCCACGATTTCATTCGCCTCCGTGCCTCGGCAACGGTGGGTCTTGAATCGCGGGAAGCAGACGGCTGCCCCTCTTTCCTCGAAAAGAGGGACAGGCGAGAGCTGAGCTTCCTCATAGAGAGCCGCTCACAATGCACGCAAACCGCCCCCTCAAGGACATCGCGTGCGTGCTCCATGCCCAAACAAAAGACGCAACAGTCGTGTGTGTCATCGGGTGTCAAATAACGAGGACACGGATCCACACACTTCCTAAACGCCTTGCTAGTGCTCGCCATAGTAGAGTTAGAAAACTGTACTCTTACCAGATTCACTCTGCATGCTTCAAACAAACCAGTCAGTGAAGACGAAAAAGCTGATGATGTTTTCGCCCGGCGGCACTTATATTGTGGCACGCCGGTAGTGACGTCATGGGCTGTCGCCGGCGGGTGTGTTTTTTCATATGTATCTTCAGACCGAGTCACGCTGAGGGCATTCCCCGTAGCGACCCCTAGGGGACGCAGTTCGAGTTCCCATGAAGGGGAACAAATAATAACATTTAAATTAAATTAATGAACGAACGCAAAACGGATAAACAAATGATTTTTAATTGTTACGTTCTACCCAATATATTACTGCATATTCTTACAAATCTGCCACAATTGAACAGAGAATAAAGCAGATTGGCCTGAATCATTCATTTGCATGTCTTTCATTATTTCTACACTCGGTCCTCCATACAGACAGCATCTCTTCTCTCTCTCTCTCTCTCTCTCTCTCTCTCTCTCTCTCTCGCTCTCTTCTCTCTCGCTCTCTCTCGCGCTCTCTCTCCTCTCTCTCACTCTCTCACTCTCAATTCAATTAAATTCAATTCAATTCAAATTAGCCTTATTGGCATGACTGTACATCTGTAACATACACAATGTAAAGCAATACAGATTATACAAACATACAGATCAATAAAAAAGGGGAAAGATAAAAGACATACATGTCCCAATTTATCAAAAAAAAAAAAAAAAAATACATTATATTAATACAGAGAGCTAGTGTAAATGGTGAGGAGGGTTCAGCCGTTGTCCCTCATTTGATGGCAGGAGTGCACATACTGCGCTGCCAAGTGGATGCACTTTTCCTTCTCTCCCAATATATAGGAGAGTTTCTCTGTGTTGCTCGTTTGCTGGAATTCAGGTGACACTAGTGCTATTTATTTGAAATAGGCATCTCTGATGTGTTTCACTCTCTCACTCTCTCTCTGTGTTTACTACAGCAGCAGATCGTCTGTGAGATGAGCGCATGAAGGGAGCAGATGTGAATCTGTAATGGCTTTACAAACACCCTCGACAGCGAGCAGATCTGGGATTGCAGTGCCTGCCTCGCTGTAAAAGAGTGATGCAACACAACTCCTGCTCACACGGCCCAGATGAGAGCGGCTCACGAGTAAACAGAGATGGATCATCAAATCATTATAGGATACGAACCACAACACAGACAGAGACGGTATGCTACAGCCATGATAAAAATATTATAAAACAGACGGGAAGTCTTTAACGATTCGCAAGTAAAAAGGATGGACTAGCACATCAAACTTTATAAATAAATCCAGGATCTCTCTTCGTATTAGACCCTGCAGATCTTTTTTTATTCGTTATTTTTTATTTTTTGCATATTTTTTTTTCTTGTATTTTCCAGTAAAAATATCTGAACATCCTTAAAACAAGAAAATAAAAACATTGCAGAAGATATTCAGACTTATTTTCTGGGAAAATATATTCTTATATGAGTGTTTTTTTGTCAGAATTTACTAGTGTGAATTTACTACCACGAGTGTGAGCACTAGTGTACAGGTGGGAGTACTAGAATACAGGTGGGAGTACGAGAATACTAGTGTATTAGAGTATTAGGATACTAGTGTGAGTATTGACATGAATATTGTGAGTACTCGTATACTTGTGTGAGTACCAGTGAACTAGTGGAGGTTATAGTGTACTTGTCTGAGTACTAGCATACTAATATACTAATGTGAGTACTAGAGTACTGGTTGGAGTACTCGTGTGAGTATTAGGCTACTAGTGTGATAATTAACATGAATTGTGTGAGTACTCGTATACTTGTGGGAGTACCAGTGTACTGGTGGAGGTTCTAGTGTGCTTGTGTGAGTACTAATATACTCGCGTGAGTACTAGAGTGCTAGTACTAGTGAACTAGTGGGATATCAAGTGTATTCGTGTGAGAACTAGAGTACTAGTGTGAATTCTAGTGTACTTGTGTGAGTACTATAATACTAATGTGAGTACTAGAGTACACGTGGGAGTACTAGTGTGAGTTTTAGGCTACTGGCGTGAGATTTAAAATGAATTGAGTGAGTACTCGTATACTTTTATGAGTACCAGTGTACAGGTGGAGGTTCTAGTGTTCTTATGTGAGTATTAGATTATTAATATACTTGTGTGAGTACTAGAGTGCTTGTACTAGTAGTAGTTCTAGATCAAGTTGTATTCGTGTGAGAACTAAAGTACTAGTGTGAACTCTAGTGTACTTCTGTGAGTATGAGAGTACTTGTGTGAATACTAGTGTGAGTACTATAATACTAATATGAGTACTAGAGTACTCGTGGGACTACTAGTGTGTGTTTTAGGCTACTGGTGTGAGATGTAAAAAATATTGTGTGAGTACTCGTATACTTGTGGGAGTACCAGTGTACTGGTGGATGTTCTAGTGTACTTGTGTGAGTAATGGAGTACTAATATACTCCTCTGAGTACTAGAGTGCTAGTACTAGTAGTACTAGTTAACTAGTGAGAGATCAAGTGTATTTGTGTGAGAACTAGTGTACTAGTGTGAATTCTAGTGTACTTGTGTGAGAACGAGAGTACTTGTGTGAATACTAGTGTGAGTTATAGTGTACTTGTGTGAATACTAGAGTACTACTATACTTGTGTGAGTACAAGAGTGATAGTACTAGTAGTACAAGTGAACTAGTGGGAGATCAAGTGTATTCGTGTGAGAACAAGAGTACTCATGTGGATTCTAGTGCACTTGTGTGAGTATGAGAATACTCGTGTTAATACTAGTGTGAGTACTAGAATACTAATGTGAGTACTAGAGTACTGGTGGGAGTACTAGTGTGAGTTTGAGTGTACTATTGTGAGTACTAGAATACTAATATGAGTACTAGTGTACTGGTGGAGTACTAGTGGCACCTGTTTAACTAGGTAAAATAAATATGGAAATTTGTTTAAATAAGTGCAATAAAAGGGAAGAAAGTTTAAAAATACAAATATTAAAAATGCCATACTAAGCCTGTGATATTTGTTTTGGCGTCAATTTAATTTTATATCCCAGTGTTGGTAAGAACCTGTTTAAAAACACTTATTTTTTTGCATTTGGTGCACACATTACAAACAGAACACAAAAAAGTATAATTTTGTCTTATTATATTTATTATTAAGACCTGTATGTATGCATGTATTTATTTCCAGTGAGGAATTAAAGCTACTTACTGTAAGTAATGCTGTTAAATATAACCTACTCTCATTGTGACACTTTGCTGACCGGCATAAAGTATCATAACTGTGACGAGTGAATGCCAGAATCAAGTATAGACTGTGAATTCATTCAAACAGCACTGATCAACCAATCACTGTCAGAATGTGTTTATACGACACATATGGAGAGTGTGGAGATTAAACACACTGTTAATACGAGAAAAAACATAAGTGGTGTGATAGGGTAAAACAGTCAGGAGGGGTTAGATGAGCTAGAGGTGTTTTCTGTGACCGAAGGGGTTAGAAATCGCCCACACTAATGTGTTGCCCATCAGACAGCTTAATGTTGAGTGTGTGCCTGACCAGTGATAAATAAAGCAGCCTGGAGTCAGATTAAAGAACAGACCACACCATGTAAGGGATTAAAGCAGAGCTTATGAGCTCCAGATTTCAAACACATTTGGGTCAACTTCAAAGTGTCCCTTCTTTCTGTATTTCATACTTATGATAGAGCAACACGACAGTCGAAAGTTCAGCGGGATTATTGAACATGCTGTGTTGAGCTACAGTGACCTCAGCTATCAGTTCAACGATGCCTATCTGCTGCTCTCTGGAGCTTCCCCAACCCTCACACAGCACAGAAAGCTGATTCTATATATAAAATAATATAATGCATGATATAACTATTTTAATATTATATAATAATTGTATAGTATATGATGTTGATACCATGGTGGCCGTATAAGTGTTAAATCACACTTTCATATCAGTTCCTGGCCTCTGGAGTCAAGTGGAAGAGCCAGTTAATCTCAGAGTAACTTCATTTCCAGGCATCTAATTGAAACTATGTTAAGCACAAACACAATGTTGTGTCGCACAAGCAAACACTGATGTAGAGTTCTTCACAGGCCAGAACAAAAGCAGTTTACTGAGGCGGCAGTCATTAGTGTGTGTGTCGCAGGGTGTAAAGAAGTAAACAAGAAGCTTTCAGAGGATATAGATCAGGCTATTCTCTGTTTAGTGTTCCCTAAAAATGCTGAAACTAATATGATTTTATATCGCTGAGCTGAGGCAGATGACGCCAAACAGGATTTAACACACAGACAGACTCAACTGATGTTCACAATAACACTAAATAACAATATAAAAAAAGCATGTTATATAACAATACCATATTTTTTATATTTTCCTGACAGGAAACATAATCTAAGCTAAAGTAAAAGCGTGTTTTCAGAAAGAAGACCTACGATGAGTGAAATTACCGCCATGCTATGTCCTTGAATTAGAACGACTCCTTTACCAACAACTGATCGGTTACAATTATAGACTGATTATACAACTATTACTTGCTGCTCACCTTTATCAATGACTCGAGTCCCATTAGCAGCCAAACTGCTAAACTAATGAGAGCTACAATATGTTTTGGCACTGCTGTTTGTTATGGAATTATTACACACTCCACTCAGAAAGTCAGGAATTAAAGGCTCGTAAGAAAACACTACTCCCAGATGAAGAGACTGCCACACTCGCTGGAGTACTAGTGTATGTGTGTGGGTACTAGTGTTCTAGTTTAATTGTGTGAGTTCTAGAGTACTAGCGTGAGTACTAGACTTCTAGTGTACTTGTGTAAGTACTAAAGTACCAGTGTACTAGTGTGAGTATTAGAGTTATAGTGAACTTGTGTAAGTACTAGTGTATCAGTGTACTAGTTTGGGTACTAGAGTACTTGTGTGAGTTCTAGAGTACTAATGTACTCATATGATTACTAAAGTACTAGTGTAAGTTCTAGAGTACTAGCATGAGTACTAGACTAACTAGTGTGGGTCCTAGAGTACTTGTGTGAATATTAGAGTACTAATGTACTCATATGATTACAAGAGTACGAGTGTGAGTTCTAGAGTACTAGAGTCAGTTCCAGAGTACTAGCGTGAGTACTAGACTTCTAGTATACTTGTGTAAGTACTAAAGTACCAGTGTACTAGTGTGAGTACTACAGTTATAGTGTAATTGTGTAAGTACTAGCTTATCAGTGTACTAGTGAGGGTACTACAGTTCTAGTATACTTGTGTAAGTACTAGCGTATCAGTGTACTAGTGTGGGTACTACAGTTCTAGTGCACTTGTATAAGTACTAGAGTATCGGTGCACTTGTGTGGTTACTACAGTTCTAGTGTACTGTGTACGTACTAGCATATCAATGTACTAGTGAGGGTACTACAGTTCTAGTAGACTTGTGTAAGTACAAGCGTATCAGTGTACTAGTGAGGGTACTACAGTTCTAGTGTACTTGTGTGAGTACTAGCGTATCAGTGTACTAGTGAGGGTACTACAGTTCTAGTATACTTGTGTAAGTACTAGCGTGAGTACTAGACTTCTAGTGTACTTGTGTAAGTAATAAAGTATCAGTGTACTAGTGTGAGTATTAGAGTTATAGTGTACTTGTGTAAGTACTAGAGTATCAGTGTACTAGTGTGGGTACTAGAGTACTTGTGTGAGTACTAGAGTACTAATGTACTTATATGATTACTAGAGTACTAGTGTGAGTTCTAGAGTACTAGCGTGAGTTCTAGACTTCTAGTGCACTTGTGTAAGTACTAGAGAACCAGTTTAACTAGTGTGGGTCCTAGAGTACTTGTGTGAATACTATAGTACTAATGTACTCATATGATTACAAGAGTACTAGTGTGAGTTCTAGAGTACTAGAGTGAGTTCCAGAGTAATAGCGTGAGTACTAGACTTCTAGTGTACTTGTGTAAGTACTAGAGTACCATTGTACTAGTGTGAGTACTACTGTTCTAGTGTACTTGTGTAAGTACTAGCGTATCAGTGTACTAGTGTTTGTACTACAGTTCTAGTGTACTTGTGTAAGTAATAGCGTATCAGTGTACAAGTGTGGGTACTACAGTTCTAGTGTACTTGTGTGAGTACTAGCGTATCAGTGTACTAGTGAGGGTACTACAGTTCTAGTATACTTGTGTAAGTACTAGCGTGAGTACTAGACTTCTAGTGTACTTGTGTAAGTAATAAAGTATCAGTGTACTAGTGTGAGTATTAGAGTTATAGTGTACTTGTGTAAGTACTAGAGTATCAGTGTACTAGTGTGGGTACTAGAGTACTTGTGTGAGTACTAGAGTACTAATGTACTCATATGATTACTAGAGTACTAGTGTGAGTTCTAGAGTACTAGCGTGAATTCTAGACTTCTAGTGCACTTGTGCAAGTACTAGAGAACCAGTTTAACTAGTGTGGGTCCTAGAGTACTTGTGTGAATACTATAGTACTAATGTACTCATATGATTACAAGAGTACTAGTGTGAGTTCTAGAGTACTAGAGTGAGTTCCAGAGTAATAGCGTGAGTACTAGACTTCTAGTGTACTTGTGTAAGTACTAGAGTACCATTGTACTAGTGTGAGTACTACTGTTCTAGTGTACTTGTGTAAGTACTAGCGTATCAGTGTACTAGTGTTTGTACTACAGTTCTAGTGTACTTGTGTAAGTAATAGCGTATCAGTGTACAAGTGTGGGTACTACAGTTCTAGTGTACTTGTGTGAGTACTAGCGTATCAGTGTACTAGTGAGGATACTAAAGTTCTAGTATACTTGTGTAAGTACTAGCGTATCAGTGTACTAGTGTGGGTACTACAGTTCTAGTGCACTTGTGCAAGTACTAGAGTATCGGTGCACTTGTGTGGGTACTACAGTTCTAGTGTACTTGTGTAAGTACTAGCGTATCAGTGTACTAGTGAGAGTACTACAGTTCTAGTAGACTTGTGTAAGTACTAGCGTATCTGTGTACTAGTGAGGGTACTACAGTTCTAGTATGCTTGTGTAAGTACTAGCGTGTCAGTGTACTAGTGTGGGTACTACAGTTCTAGTATACTTGTGTAAGTACTAGAGTATCGGTGCACTTGTGTGGGTACTACAGTTCTAGTGCACTTGTGTAAGTACTAGAGTGTACTACTATCGGTGTACTAGTATGGGTACTAGAGTACTTGTGTGAGTTATAGGCTGTGTTCAAAATGGCACACTAGCTTACTGCCCAGTACACAGTGCATACTGTCTGCTTTTTTAAGAATAATGTGTTAAGCAGTATACAATTAGCAACAAATAATGTTTCAAAGTAGTAGGCTACAATGATGTCATGACAAACATTGAACATTAATTCAGCACAGCTGTTGAGAATCTGCCTTACAAATTAATGTACCAACCATTCTTTTTACAAAGGCTTGTTAATAAGGGTTCATGCTGGTAAACATTGTGTTTTATTTCCCTTTTTAAATATCTCCTTGATCTTTGTTGAAAAGAAATGCCTTTCCAATCTGTACTAATCATGATATGTGATGTGGAAAGGATTACAATGAGTTTAGCACAAGGCGGATTTTACTCACTACGCCAGCGATACTACAGATGAACAACTCTTTGGTCATTTTTGAGCGAGATGCTAATGGTCTAATCCGAATCAATGATCTATGCTAAGCTAAGCTAAAATTGCTAACGCCAGACCCGGAGATCGACTGAATGGATTCAAAAACGGTAAAACTCAATTGTTTAACTCTAGGGGAGTTGTTGTAAAATGAGCCTATTTAAAAAAAAAAGTGGATTGTTCCTTTAAGGCCCTGATATAATTCAAACAAAGTTAATTTTCGTTCTTCGTTTGGGGGCGAAGATAACTTTTAAAAGGCTGAGCGACTGAATGTAAGATTAATTGGCGGGCTGTAGATTAATGTAAACATGTGTCGTGATGCTCGCGCGTATGCCCTAAACACAACAACGATGCAATGAAGCTGTATCTTGGTCTTTTATCAAAATGTATGAAATATTACACATTATTGTGTTGTCATAGTTTGGTAAAAACAAAGGTTTATTATTGTATGTCATGGCATTTAATTTACCGTATATCTTTAAATTTGCTTATTGAAAGAACAGCAGCAGCAGAATATTGTAAGATTTATTTGAAACACGTATATTTAATTATTGCTACCTTATATCTTTACTCTTTCCTTTCATTCTTTACATGGCTTTGGAAAACGTGCATGTCATGTTTCTCTACGTCGTTTTTGCATAACTCCGGGTCGTCGACACCAAGCTTCGTTGCGATTTCTTTCTAAGAATTAAATGCTGAATCTTTATAGTCTCTCTGCGAGCGATCGTACAGGTGTGGATATATCTGTGGCAGCGCAGCTATTCCACAAAGTGTATTTATGTTGCTAGTGACTTGGAGATGTTGTTCTCCTGCCTGACATTTGTTGAATGAAAAACGAACGGGGAACAAAAAGTGCGCGTCAAAGAAGGCGGAGCTCCAGAACACACCCACCGATTGCATAATTGCCACGGACCAATCAAGCGGCAACCTCCGCTCTCTCTCGTGAAGCCAAATACGGATGTGAGTAAAACTTAATTCATCGACTGGCCGCTGGAGGCGGGCTGCAAAAGGGAGTCAATCCCATAGATCCCCCCATGTTAAAACGCCCAACTTTACAGCAGAAAAAAACATGTTTACAGCCTGGTGCAAAAAGTGGTTTTGGTCTATATCGCTAATTTTGCCCTTCATGACAACTGTGAGGGGGGTGAATTATTTTATAACTCATCCGTTTAAATTATCTTAAACCTTAAAGTTCTGTATAATTAAGGGCGTGGCCACTTGAGTGACAGGTGGATTCACCAGTGTTGAGCTTGGTGGGCGTGGTTTCAGCAACCAGCTCCACCCACATCCCGCCTTTTTGCCCACTTTCGATTATCCGGGAGTGACGCGCTTCCAAGATGGCGACGGCTGTCTCCGCCCACAATGCTCTTCAGAAACCTATGGGTGACGTCACGGACACTACGTCCAATGGGACCAATGGGAGCTCAAAGATGTTTAGGAGCCTAAACTAACTCCCCAGAAAGTTTGCTTTGGTGAGCTGTATTGAGTTTTTGTTCAAAATGACGTTAAATCAGTTAATTCTTCGATTTCGTTTGACATATATCGGGGCCTATAGTGTTGAACTAGCCTGTATGTGATCAGGTGACCAGGCCAATCAGGTTGGTGTTCACTGTGAAAAGTGCTGTTTGCGTCTGCGACAGTAATGAATACAGGCTCCATCAAGTTGCAGGGTTGAACAACACTCTCATTTAGATTGCTGTTTCTCCTACCAATGCATGTGCTAATTACATTCAAATTAGACCGGTGAGGAAGAGAACGAGACAAGGACTAATAAAGGGGTTCATTCTTGCCTCTATCATTCTCTCTCATTTTTGTCCGCCTCTCTTTCACTCTCTCATTTTCTTTCTGTCTGCTTACTTGACTCTAAGGGTACGGTGAGCTCGGCCCGGCTCTGTCAGGTAGCAATTTAGGAGGCGATGTTTGCCGGGACAAATGGAGGACCAGATGATAACTCAGAGAGAAACACAGTGAAGTAATCTTTCCACTAACTCTAGAGTGAAATATTTAAGGGTTATCAAGCAGAACACAAATACGTAAATATGAGCCATGGGTTTAGTGTGCATCTGTGAGGAAGGATGTAAAATATAGATTGAAAGGAAGAAATGAAAAACAGTAGGAGAAAGATAGGAAATCAAAAATAATCATAAAATAGATAATGAAAAGGCTGATGCTGAGGGCCAATGAATTGCACCCGATGTATATTTACACTGTTTTAGTACTCGATTCACTAAATTAATTATGCAAAACAATGCAAACACACCAAAAACAATGAAGTGCTAAATGCAATTTACATGCAGTTTTACTGTAAAGCTGGTGCATGCTAGAGGTACTAGTGTGTGCATAATAATTATGCTAACTTATATTCTGATCATATTTTTTTCCAAGTACATTTTACCAATTCCATACCACATCATTGCATCCTTCTCATGGGCATTTAATCATTTCTGACTTTAAATATATATTTTTTAGGCTCATTTTATCTGTAAAAAATCTGTATCTAATAATTCTGCACACCTGAAATAAGGAGTTTTTCACGTCCAGCCTTCATGGACAATTATATATATCACTTATGAATGATTAGCTACAAAATTAATAGAAGTTATTAAGATTGATGTGGTTTGGAATTGGTCAAATGTTCTTGAATTTAAAAAAATAATATTTACTTGCTTAATAATTATGAACAAACTGGAAATGTGTGTCTGGATGCATGTGCAATAATAATGCTTTCCATCATAAAAATTATCCATGATAAAAAAAAAAAATTGAATGAAAATCTGCCTGCTTTGAACTCACATAGTTTTGTGAATAAGGCATGGATCAAGACAGAAGGTATGCTTGAAATAAAAGTATAAATATAAAATATTATCTGAATTACGAATCGAATGCATGTGAAAAATCTCAATATGAAAAAAACATTTCCATCCCACGTGTTTAATATGATAAAACGGTCAATTTATGTGAAATTTCAGAAAAATACATTGAAAATAAAATGCTGTAGAAACACTGTTCGCTCAGAAAAATAGCTAAATTGAGCAAATAATTACAAAGAAAGGGTAAATATCACACTGAATTATGACTTTTTGAAGAAGAAATACTGAAAGTATTTTCTTGTAAAACTGTTTATTTGTATTATTTACAACCACGGAAGTCATGTATTGAAAATAAAGCTGTAGCCTCTGAGGAAGATGCTTTCGGTTTCAAATGCATGAGGATAATATGTTTGATAATATTATGCATTTTTATTATGCATGCATTTGCACCAAAATTTGCAACATTAATTATTCCAGAAAATACTGTTATTTTTTTCTACTTGGACATGTTCACAAACACACACACACACACACACACACTCTCACTCACTCCCACACACACACACACACTCTCACTCACTCCCACACACACACACACCACACACTCTCTCTCTCACTCCCCCCCCCACACACACACACACACCACACACAACACACACACCACACACATAAACACACACACATTTTGCATTGATTAAGTGTTACTTGCTCTTTCTTTGTAATTAATTGTGACATTTACTAGAAATTTCAGAAAATAGTTTCAATGAAAATCGTACATCAAATTTTTTCAATGCATTTAAAATCTGCACATCTAATGACTCACTGGCACAGCGCTAGATCAAGTTAAACTGGATCGTGGAATAAGACGAGAA
>QVTF01013404.1:0-15457 GCA_003573665.1 Oxygymnocypris stewartii
ATGCCAAAAGAGGGTTTGCGCTGGCACACACTGTTAAATCTGGTCCTTTAATGTTGACATTACTAACAAATTCAATCCCTATTTAGTTTTTCTATAATAATCACAATTCAAATAAAACATTTAAACTCCACATAAGGTCATTTTCAGACACACTTTTTAATTAGGCCTATATAATTATGTTTTTACTCCAATTCATTGTTAAACTAAGCATGGCTTTCAAAACTTGTTTGACAAATGTATTCAAACACAATAAATGAGTCACAGGTTTCATAATAATATGATGAATAGTGCATATAGGCCTATATATAGCAAACGCCACTCGCTAGATTTTTGTTTTTCCTACATTGATCTAATTGGTCTAATTGATTGGCTTTCCTGCATGGTAAATAAATAAATACAGACTGAAAAGTAAGTTTGAGTTGTTTTGCAGGTCATATTTGGACAAACCCAGAAGAGGTTTTATTTAACCCAGCATGTGTTGTTCATTTTACCCAGAATAATGGATGATTTATGAAAGCTCATTTTTACAGGAATACTGGCTTAACTTTACCTCATTCATATGTTTATTTTGCCAGATTAATTAAAATCCTGTAAAATGTTGTAAAATACACTACACAGCCACTCTATATGATACGTTGTTTATTGTTATTCTTATACTATTTTTGAGTTTTAAATACAGCATAGTGTATATAGTTTTTATTGATTACCTACATTTAAATTCATTTAACAAACATTTTAGAAATAACCATGTCATATTTAAAGTAACATTCAGTGTAATCCCTGTCATCCCTTTCCACTGAAATAGTGCTGGTTCTTGTGTTTCTGAAACTTCAGATCGCTGCCCCTCGTTTCTGAGAGCCGAGGATTTCTGAAAACATAGTAAAGACATGACAGATTAAATACAATTTATACATGTCATAATATAAATGCACTGGTTTGGCAGCGCTAAGATGAGGTAAATGCAACGTTACATGACATATTGTTTACAAGCATGTTTTATTGAAGTCTTTCCGTGGTTGAAAACACTGACTGAGTGATGATAGAGACATAACATTAGCCTTTTTAAATGATAATCATTTATTTTACTTATTTATTATCAAACTAAAGGACCCTCTGGAACGTAGCATTGAGATTTTACACTGGAATAGCCAAGCCTGTTTATAATAGTAGACTGTCAACGTTTGGCCATAAAGTGCATCTTTATATTCATTACACACCAACAGGTCAAAGGTAGAGTTGTAGTAAAGTCTGAAAGAAAATGTGAAATGTCATTAAATCTGACAAAATAAATATCAAATGACACTTACCAGCTTTCAGTGCAGCTTGCATACAGCTTGCAACACAGACTTTAGAATTAGGTCGCAAACGTGTAGTGCCACTTGGGCAGTAACATCCCTCCATAGCGTTGATTCATGATTCCTGAATGCATTATTGCCATGCAAATAATTTAGATTAAATCTAAAATGACAGTCAAAAAAGAATTAGTCATTGCCTTTCAATTTCACTGCATTTTATATACACAAACATTCTTAAGTATTCAGAAAAAAACATATCAAGATGTCAAATAGGATCTACCTTCCATCACAGGTTGATTCCACTTGAGGACCACAAGCTTTATATGTTTGTGGCTTATCACATTTAAAACCTGAATGGGAAAAAACAATGGTGGCGTGTTTGTAAAAATAACAACGATAAAAGTTGTTCTGACGCAGTTACACTAAGATAATACTGACCACACACTCCATTTGTCAAACGTCTCCAGTCTACACATACTCCTGCCATGGCACACTCCCTGGCATAGGCCTGCAGGCTGGCACAGCCGACCGCTTTGTTGTCCATTTTACACACATCAGAGTCACAGGCTGACATGTAGGGCTCAAAAGAGACGAACTTATGGCATTTCTCAAAAATCCTGTAGAGATGATCAGTAATTAACCACATTTACTACTATGGCAAGCCGTTTTGACTTTTAGTCATTCTCAAGATATGAATTCTTGATATCAACAATTGCATTTCCACTAGTAACAATGTTAATTCTTGATATCAACAATTCAATTTTCACTAGTTAAAATGCTAATGCTTGATATCAAGAATGAAATTGTTAATATCAAGAAGTACATTTTTGATATCTGTAATTGTATTTTCACTAGTTAAATGTCACCATAGACTGCCATTCAAACAATTATTGATATCAAGAATTAGATTGTTTATATCAGAAATTAACCTCCCAATTGTTGATATCAGAAATACATTTTCAGATATCAGAATTCACTAGTGACAATATTCAATTGTTGATATCAAGAATTCATATCTTGAGAATGAATAAAAGTCAAAACGGCTTGCCATACATTTACCTGATTTAAAATTATAATCTTTGTTCTTTATTAATAAAAAAAGGTGTTCACAAACCAGTATTACTTGACTCACGCATAGCATTACTCTGATTTTAAAATAATGTAATGACATACTTGCGTTCCATTATTTTGCATATTGCAGAAGAAGGGCATGGTTTTGATATGGGCTCAGGTCTTGGTGACAGAACATTGTTGTTGTTGTTGTTATGAATATGCCAATATGGAGCCATGTCTTGGCAAGATGATATAATGGTGCCATTTGGCAAGCGACAATCATTCCTTTGGTTATTATCGCACACACCTAAAAACACAAGATCAGAGTAAATAAAAATGATCTATGATGAGATAGCACAGCACAAAATAGTTAATTTCATTTCTGTTTGAAATATCACTGGAAATAAACAAAAAAGGACAGCAATTACACTTTCACAAGACAGTCAATTTAATCTGCATGTCATAATTTTAACAAGACAGTGAACCCACCACACTGGCCCTCTGTGTTACCATGGAACTTTTGCCATGGGAGACGAATGGAGAACATTGTGCCAGTAAAAGAGATGTGTGCATCAATCTCAGATATGACCACAAGAGACTCTGTGCCATTCTCTGTGGCACGGACATCTGTATTTTCAAATGGCAACTTGACTTTCTTTTGATCACATAAATCTGAAAAAACAGACAAACAAGCATAAGTCATGAATCATAGCACTTTTGGTTAGAGAGTTGGACTCGTAATTGAAAGGTTGTGAGTTACAGTCTCAGGTCCGGCAGGGATTTTATGTGAATGACCAGCGCTCTCTCCACCTTCAATAACACAACTGAGCAAGGCACCGAACCCCCAACTGCTCCCCGGGCCCCGCAGAATAAATGGCTGCCCACTGCTCCGGGTGTGTGTTCACGGTGTGTGTGTGCACTTGGATGGGTTAATGCAGGGCATAAATTCTGAGTATGGGTCACCTTACTTGGCCGTATGTCACGTGACTTTCACTTTCACTTTCAAACCCTAATTTAAAAGCTGACTGGTTTATAACTCCCTTGAGGTTTCCAATATATACATTATATAAATATCCACTAAAGAAATTTATTGATTTATTTATTTATCTGAACATATCATTTTGAGTTCCAGGCCAAGATTTAGGAGCATATAATTATAATTACAAGAATGAAAATTTTGTGATTGCGGTAGATGGGGATTGTGCCGTAGATGAGTCTGGAAAAGTCATCATGCATGTACAATGTAAATATCATACTGAAAATTTGCCCAGATAGTTTTAATGCACTACAAAGCATTTTAAAGTACTTTTTTAAAAGACAACTGTCACAAAGAGACTCTTACTCTGAAATGGTCAATTTACATTTTTAACAAGGATTTAGCATATTTACCAAATTAATTACAGTTCCACCAGAAATCCTCTGAGACATGAAGATCTCAAAATATTTGAAGCGAACCATCAGGGACTTGGGGCAGGGACTTGAGGCATCTTCAGAATCACACAAGACATTATTGACCACTACACTGAAATTAAACTTTGGATCAATTTCTTTCACAAGCACGTGAGTAAGGTTTCCTTGAAAAGGGTAATGTATTCCATCAAATGTAATGTAATATAGGTGGTGAAAGCCATTGCAGATACCTGAAACAACACGCACAGGTCATTTTCAGTGCAACAATATATTGTGAGACAGTAACTGATTAATTAAATAGATCATCAGATGTCCATCTTAACTCACATTGGCACTCATATTTAAAACAACATCCAGACTCGTCAGCAACTTTCAGTGGTGGAAATGTGTTCTTACACACGGGATACTGCACCGGATCACAGTGTACTGCTTTACGCACCATTGTACCATTTATGCACGTGCCTAGAGAGCAATTTCCCACATGAAGAGATTCACCATTCTAAAAAAGAGACAAGAACAGTTATTCAGGATGTTGTAGTATATTGTCTTCTGTTACCTTCTGAACTTATAATTTATTATTATTATTGTATCATTGCTGTTGTTTTCCAGCTCCTTTGTTAACATAAATGATTGTATGAGAATAATACAATTTAATACAATTTAAAATGTGTCCAATAATAAAAAAAACTATATATTTGACAAAGATATTCCCACAAAAAAAATGACTCAAAGAAAACAAAATCTAAATTAAGACATCAAAAATTTAAAATATAAGCCTCAATTATGAAAGTACTTACTTTAAGGGGAGGCATATGTTTATCACAGTTTGCTGTCAATGGCATCGAGGCCGAGGGCAATACTGGTGTTAAACAGGGAACTGATAATTTTATCACATTACACTTCTTATGTTTTGTTTTGACACATTTTGCAATGTAACACCATCCATCATCATCAGTTTTATTGTAAATTTCTGATTCTGTAGAATAACAAATGCCATAATTTACAAGAGGTTAAGAGAAAATAAACAGAGATTTTGAACTCATTATGACAAAAGAATAATTGATGCATGTATACATAAAACTTAACAATAAATATATTCAAGATAATTACCTGGCTTAAACGTATTGCCATTAATTTCACAGACACAATCTTGGTTTGCAGTGATGTGAACTCCTGTTGAACCTGTGATAATTGGCAAACTTCTTGTGGTGATAATTGTGATGTTTGGAAAATACTGATTTGTTTGTGTAATTTTTGATGATGTTCCACACAATCCTTGGCAATGCAACATTTTAATCTCATAATCAAAACATTGTTGCGTAACAC
The DNA here is from genome assembly GCA_003573665.1 of Oxygymnocypris stewartii. Taxonomy (NCBI): domain Eukaryota; kingdom Metazoa; phylum Chordata; class Actinopteri; order Cypriniformes; family Cyprinidae; genus Oxygymnocypris; species Oxygymnocypris stewartii. The sequence continues at coordinate 5,085 of QVTF01013404.1, forward strand.
CTTGGTTCTTGTTTAAACAAACTAATCCATCCTCAGAATTGCATGTTACTACCTGGCCCAGCTGTGTGAAAGAAGCAGTCCAGGGTAGAGTTTTGCATGGCATTCAACCTCAGTTGGAGCAGAGCTAATATTAAGATACAAATTCGTTATTGCGTTTAAAGGTATAACTTCACCACCTTCAGGCCCTGTTGTTGGGCTGCCCAAGTCCATCCAGTCTGACCACTGGCAAATACATTTAGAAGGAGATGTTTTTGAAATGGTTGTATTCATAGCTCTTGTTGGGGGTACAGTGGTTGTGTGCTTACACTTGTGGAGGAATTGTATAAAGCTAGAGTCAATGCTGCTGGTAAAGTTGCGCTAACACAATCCCGATGACAACACAGCAATCTCATCTCATAGTCAAAGCACTGCTGTGTAAAATTTTGTTTTTTATTTAGGCAAACAAGTCCATCTTTAAGATTACACTTCACTACCTGTCCAAGCTGTGATACAGGAAGTCGGGGATAAAGTTTTGCACGACATTCAATTGCCTGTGGTATTGAGCAGGAGGTTGGATAAGTGTCAGTGATGATTTTGACTGGTAAATGTTTACCACCTTCAGGACCTGTTGTTGGTCTACCAAAATCCAACCACATTTTGACATGACAAATGCATGGAGGGTTGGGAATAAGTGGGGATGGTTTTGATGTCTTGGACGGTGTACTTGAAATTGTGGCTGTTGTTATCCTTGGCAACCTAGAGGGAGTTGTTGGTGTCTGTGTGGAGTTGTCACATTTTCCGTGACAGCATAATACTCGGATATTATAATCAAAGCATTGTTGTGTGATATCTTGATTTTTGTTCAAACACAGTAGCCCATCTCTTGAATTACAAATAACGACCTGTCCAAGCTGTAAAAGAGAAAGTCGAGGAAAATGTTTTGCATGGCATTCCACCTTCTTTGGGGCTGAACAGAGGGAAGGATAGGTATCTGTTATTTTGTTTATCGTTATTTTTTTACCGCCTTCAGGCCCTACTGTCGGGCCACCAAAGTCCAACGATTCTGACCATTGACAAATACATTCAGGGGTAGAAGTAACCGGTTTTGATGTAATGTAAGGTGATATCTGTTGTATAGAAGGTGTACCTGAAGGAGCTGTTGCTGGTGTGGTTGTTGTTGAAAGTGACAACCTGGTAGAGGTTGCTGCCTGTGTGGAGCTGCTACATTGTCCATGACAGCATAATACTCTGATTTCATAGTCAAAGCATTGCTGGGTAATATCTTGATTTTTGTTCAAACACATAAGTCCATCTTTTGCATTACATATCACAACCTGGCCAAGTTGTGAAAGAGAAAGTTCAGGGTAAAGTTTTGCACGGCATTCTAATTCTGTTGGTGCTGAGCAGTTGGAAGGATAGGTGCCAGTTATTCTTTTGATGGAAATAATTTTACCACCTTTAGGACCTGTTGATGGGCTACCGAAGTCCATCCAGTCTGACCACTGGCAAATACATCCAAGGGTAGGAGTAGGCAAAGGGATTTTTGGGGTCGGTGCTGTGGTACTGCCACAATTTCCATCACAGCAGGATACTCTGATCTCATAGTCAAAGCACTGATGTGTAATGTCTTGGTATTTGTTCAAGCACACAAGCCCATCTTTGGCATTACATTTTACAACCTGGCCAAGCTGGGAAAGAGACAATCTGGGATAATTTTTTGCACGACATTCAACTTCCTTTGGTGCAGTGCAGACTGTAGGATAATTATCCAAAATTCTTTTGATTGATATCCTTTCACCACCTTCAGGACCTGTTGTTGGACCCTCAAAGTCCAACCATTCTGACCAAAGACAAATGCAAGTAGGATAAGGAGTATGTGTGGCTGTTTTAGACAGTGGAGATGCTGTTGACGCAGTTGATAGAGATAATACATTTACTGGAGTTGTGTGTAGGCTAGTACCACTGGAGAAACGTTGGAGTGTTGGTGTTGTAGACAGTAGGTCAGGCATGATAGGTGATGAAGCTGGTGTTGGAATTTTGGATGTGATTGTACTTGCGAAGAAACTTTCATCTGTTTGTTTTGTATTTGGTGATACAGACATGGTAGCTGCTGAAACCATGGTGGTGGTTGGACAGTGTGTTGTGTTGCTTCTATTTTTTCCAAAACAACAGAATACTCTAATTTCATAGTCAAAGCATTGCTGTGAAAGGCCTTGGTTTTTGTTCAAGCAAATCAGCCCATCTTTCACATTGCAGTTCACAACCTGTCCAAGCTGTGAAAGAGGAACTCCAGGGTAATGTTTTGCACGGCATTCCACTTCCTTTGGTGCTGAGCAGATGATATGATAAGTTTCACTAATTTTTTTAATAGGTACTATTTCACCTCCATTAGGTCCTGTTGTTGGGCCACCTAAATCAATCCATTCTGACCAATTACATATACAGCCAGGGGTAGGAGAACGGGTCATTGATTTTGGTGTTGTGGAAGTTGTTGAAGAACTTGCAGCAGATGTTATTCTTATGTTAGATATGCTTGAACCAGTGGATGAACTTTGGACCATTGGCATTGTAGTTGATCGTATAGGCATGCTTGTTGATGACATTCTAGAAGCAGTTGGAATTGGTGATATTGTTGCGATATTGCCACAGTTTCTGTCACAACAGAATACTCTGATTTCATAGTCAAAGCATTGCTGTGCGTGGCCTTGATATTTGTTCGAGCAGACCAGTCCATGTTTTACATTACATTCTACAACCTGTCCAAGTTGTGAAAGAGGAACACCAGGGTATAGTTTAGCACGACATTCCACTTCTTTTGGTGCCGAGCAGTTTGTAGAAAAGATTGAGATAGGTATTATTTCACCACCTTTAACACCTGTTGTTGGGCTACCGTAGTCATTCCAGTCTGACCAATGGCAAATGCATAAAGGTGTAGGAACATAGGGTGGTTTTTTTAGTGTTGTGAAAGTTGGAAAAGTTATTGAATGAGTTGTAGAAGATGTTATTATGACTCGAGTTGGAGATATACTTGTTACATTGTAGGACATGCCAGCTGAAAAAGTCGATGAAGGTGAACCAGTAGAAATTACTGGTAGAGTTGTGGATATGATTTTACTAGTGGAGTAACTCTGGACTGGTGCTTTCGTTGCCTGTTGTATAAAAGTGCTTGTGGAAGTTGAAGGTGTAGCAGACAACTTTGTTATAAGTGGTCCTGTAAGTGGTCCGGTAGAGATTGTTGTTGGAGTTGTGGATATGATTTTACCAGTGGGGGAACTCTGGACTGGTGGTGTTGTAACTTGTTGTGTAAACCTGCTTATTGAAGAAATTGGAGGTACAGAAGAAAATGTGGAAGTTGTTGCTGGTCCTTTAGACATGCTTGTAATTGTGGATAAACTATACACTGAAGATGCTGTAGTTGATGGTAAATGCATGCTTGTTGACGACATCCTTGTAGCCGTTAATGTTAAGGATTGTGTTGTCATGCTTGTAGTATTGGAGGAATTCTGGACTATTGGAAATGTAGTTGTTGATGTATTCATACCAATTGAAAGTAATGGTGTTGGAGTTGTAGATATGCTGTTACCAGTCAAAGAAATCTGGACTGTTGGGGTTGTAACTTTTTGTGTAAGCCTGATTGCTGAAGAAATTGAAGGTGTGGCAGAAAATGTTGTTGCAGATGTTGTAAAAGTTGCTGATTTGCTCATTCTAGTGGAGGAATTATGTAATGTTGAAGTTGTAGTTATTGGTATATGCGCACTTGTTGATGACATCTTTGTAGCTGCTGTAGTTATAGAATGTGTTGTCATGCTTGAAGTATTGGAGGAATTCTGGACTGTAGTTGTTTTTATCTGTGGTGTAGTCATGCCAGGTAAAAATAGTGAAGGTAGAGCAGTAGAGATTGTTGTTAAAGTAGTGGGTGTGCTTTTACCAGTGGGGGAACTCTGGACTGCTGGTCTTGTAACATGTGTAAACCTGCTTGTTGAAAATGTTGAAGTTGTTGCTGTAGTTGTCAATATGTTCTCACTTGGTATAGGCATGCTTGCAGAAAAAGTTGGTGCAGGTGTAGCATTAGAAATGGTTGATAGATCTGTGAATATGTTTGTAACAGTGGAAGAACTTTGGATCGTTGATGTTGTGTTTGGTGGTACATGCACACTTGCTGATGACATTGTTGTAACAGCTGTAGTCGAGGACTGTGTTGTGATGTTGCCACAGTTTTCATCACAACAGAATACTCTAATCTCATAGTCATAGCATTTCTGTGAAAGGCCTTGGTGTTTATTTAAGCAAACTAGTCCATCTTTCATATTGCATTCCACAGCCTGGCCCAGCTGTGAAAGAGGAACTCCGGGATAATATTTTGCACGACACTGTACTTCCATTAGTGCTGAGCATAAGGTGGTATAGGTGTCAGTTATTTCTTCAATATGTACTATTTCTCCACCATCAGGACCTGTTGTTGGACTCCCAAAGTCATTCCAATCTGACCAAAGACAGTTACATCCAGGGATAGGAGTAAGTGTGCTTGTTCTCAATGTTGTTGATGTTAAAGAAGTCATTGATGGAGTTGCAGAAGATGTTTTTGTTGTCGGGGTTGTAGATATGCCTGCAATAATGGAGGAATTCTGGGCTGTAGATGTTTTTGTCAGGGGTGTAGTTATGCCAGTTGAAAATCTTGATGAAGGTGTACCTGTAGACAATGCTGTTGGAGTTGTAGGTATGCTTTTACCAGTTGGGAAACCCTGTACTGTCAGAGTTGTCATTTGTTGTGAAATACTGCTTGTTGAAGAAACTGAAGGCGTAGCAGTCATTTTTGTTGAAGTTGTTTCTGTAATTGTTGATAAGCTTTTATTTGTGGAGGAAGTAATGCTTGTTGATGAGGTAGTTGATGCTGTAGGCATGCTGGTTAAGATATTTGGCAAAGCCGTATCAGTAGAAATTGCTGTTGACAGACCTGTAGATAGGCTTGTATTGGTGGAGGAACTGTGTATTATTGAAGTTGTAGTCAGTGGTATATGCACACTTGCTGAGGACATTCTTGCTGCTGTTGTATTTAAAGATTGTGTTATCATGTGGGTAGTATTGGTGGAAGTCTGGACTGTAGTTGTTTTTATCCGTGGTGTTGTCATGCCATGTGAAAATGACAGTGAAGGTGTAGCAGTAGAGATTGTTGTTAAAGTTGTGGGTATGCTTTTACCAATGGGGGAACTCTGGACATTTAGAGATGTAATTTGTTGTGAAGAGCTGCTTTTTGAAGAAAGTGAAGGTGTAGCAGTCATCATTATTGAAGCTTTTGCTGTAGTTGTTGATAAGCTTTTACTTGTGGAGGAAGTAATGATTGTTGATGAGGTAGTTGATGGTGTCGGCATACTGGCTGAGACAGTTGGCAAAGCCTTACCAGTAGACATTGTTCTTGATGGACCTGTAGAGAGGCTCGTAATGGTGGAGGAACTATATACTCTTGAAGTTGTAGTTAGTGGTATACGCATATTTGTAGATGACCTCCTGGTATCTGTTGTAGTTATAGATTGTGTTGTCATGCTTGTAGTATTGGAGGAATTCTGGACTGCAGTTGTTTTTATATGTGGTGTAGTCATGCCATGTGAAAATGATAGTGAAGGTAGAGCAGTAGAGATTGTTGTTAAAGTTGTGGATTTGCTTTTATCTGTGGGGGAACTCTGGACTGCTGGTCTTGTAACGTGTGTAAACCTGCTTGTTGAAAATGTTGAAGGTGTAGCAGAAAACATTGTTGAAGTTGTTGCTGTAGTTGTCGATATATTCTCACTTGGTATAGCCCTGCTGGCAGAAAAAGTTGGTGAAGGTGTAGCATTAGAAATGGTTGTTAGATCTGTGAATATGTTTGTAACAGTGGAAGAACTTTGGATCGTTGATGTTGTGTTTGGTGGTATATGTATACTTGCTGATGACATTGTTGTAACAGCTGTAGTTAAGGACTGTGTTGTGATGTTGCCACAGTTTTCATCACAACACAATACTCTAATCTCATAGTCATAGCATTGCTGTGAAAGGCCTTGGTGTTTATTTAAGCAAACTAGTCCATCTTTCATATTGCATTCCACAGCCTGGCCCAGCTGTGAAAGAGGAACTCCAGGATAATGTTTTGCACGACACTGTACTTCCATTAGTGCTGAGCATAAGGTGGTATAGGTGTCAGTTATTTCTTCAATAGATACTATTTCTCCACCCTCAGGACCAGTTGTTGGACTCCCAAAGTCATTCCAATCTGACCAAAGACAGTTACATCCAGGGATAGGAGTAAGTGTGCTTGTTCTCAATGTTGTTGATGTTAAAGAAGTCATTGATGGAGTTGCAGAAAATGTTTTTGTTGCTGGAGTTGTAGATATGCTCGCAATAATGGAGGAATTCTGGGCTGTAGATGTTTTAGTCAGTGGTGTAGTCATGCCAGTTGAAAATCTTGATGAAGGTATACCTGTAGACAATGTTGTTGGAGTTGTAGGTAAGCTTTTGCCAGTTGGGGAACCCTGAACTGTCCGAGTTGTAGGTTGTTGAGAAAAGCTGCTTGTTGATGAAACTAAAGCTGAAGCAGTAATCTTTGTTGAAGTTGTTCCTGTAGTTGTCGATATGCTGTCACTTGGTGTAGGCATGCTGGCAGAAAAAGTTGGTGCAGGTGTAGCATTAGAAATGGTTGATAGATCTGTGAATATTTTTGTAACATTGGAAGAACTTTGGATGGTTGATGTTGTGTTTGGTGGTATATGTATACTTGCTGATGACATTGTTGTAACAGCTGTAGTTGAGGACTGTGTTGTGATGTTGCCACAGTTTTCATCACAACAGAATACTCTAATCTCATAGTCATAGCATTGCTGTGAAAGGCCTTGGTGTTTATTTAAGCAAACTAGTCCATCTTTCATATTGCATTCACAGCCTGGCCCAGCTGTGAAAGAGGAACTCCAGAATAACGTTTTGCACGGCATTGTATTTCCTTTAGTGCTGGGCATAAGGTAGGATAGGTGTCAGTCAATCTTTTAATAGTCACTACTTCACCACCATCAGGACCTGTTGTTGGGCCCCCAAAGTCATTCCAATCTGACCAAAGACAATTACATCGAGGGGTAGGAGTAAGGAAGGTTGTTTTCAATGTTGTGGATTTAGGAGAAAATGCTGAGGCAGTTGTAGTAAATGCTATTGTTGACAGAGTTGTTGATTTACTTGTAACAGTGGAGGACATTTGGACTGTTGGTGTTATTGTCGGTGGTATAGTCATGCTATCTGACAAACTTGGAGAAGGAGAAGAAGTGGATGTTGTAGTTTGTTTTGGAGTTGTGGTTATACTTGTAGTAGTGGTAGATGTAATGAATGAAAATACTGTCTTTGTTGGAAAATGTTCTGTAGTGTATTTCGCTGTAATTCCTGGCAAAGTTGACTCTGCAATAAAATATAAACAATTGAATTATTTAATGTGAATAGAACATTTGATTATGCAAAGATAATCAAATAATTACACAACAACATACTTTGGCAATTATTGAGCCATTTGTGGCAACACATTTCACCACCCAATTAAGAACAACAATTTAGTATGTGTGACATGTCAACATTTATGGGAATGTATAGAAAAAACGTAGATCTTTTATTTGTCATTGTTACAGATCATTTATAACTAGTAATCACCATGAGCATTCAACATCACAAACCAGTAAGTTAACAGATTATATTCCAGTGAGAAAACATGTCTATAATTTGTTTACCCTCTTTTAAATAACCTGAAAAACAAAAACTTGAAAATTCTCATTTAAATCTACATTTCATTCAAAGGCTATGTCTGGCTTCAGAAGTATCAACACATTAAATACTTGTGTTATCTCTATATCTCTCTATTATTCAGTATTCAGTTACATATTCAAGTTACAGTTATATATTGAATATGTGCTTAAAGTACACACTCTGAGCTTTAATTTGAGGCTTTTCCAATCACAATTGGAGGAAAGCTTAAGGAATTACAGCTCTTTAATATGAACCTCCCCTTTTTCAAGGGACCATAAGTAATTGGATAGTTGACTCAAAAGCCATGTCATGGTCAGATGTGAGCTATTCCTTCGTTATTTCTACATCAGTTAAACAAGTACAAGTTTCTAAGTTGATTCTAAGTGTGTAATTTGCATCTGGAAGCTGTTGCTGTGAACCCACAGTATGCATTCACAGGAGCTCTCCAAGCAGGTGAAACAGACCATTGTTAGGCTTCAAAAACAAAACAAAATCCATCAGAGAGATAGCAGGAACATGTGGAATGGTCAAATCAACAGTTTGGTACATTTTGAGAATAAAAGTGGAGAATCCTGCTCACCAGTACAAAGAAAACCCCTTTCACAACATCCAACCAAGAGAAGAACACTCTACAGGAGGTAGAAGTGTCATTGTCAAAGTCTACAATTAAGAGAAGACTTCACCAGAGCAAATACCAGGGTTCACCACAAGGTGCAAACAAGGCCAGATTAGACTTTGCCAAAAAAACATCTTAAAAAGTCATTCTTTGGACAGCTGGAATTAAGATCAACCTGTACCAGAATGATGGGAAGAAAAAAGTATGGAGAAGGCTTGGAACAGCTCGTGATCAAAGCATACAACATCATCTGTGAAGCACGGTGGAGCAGTGTTATGGCTTCCAGTGGCTCTGGGTTGTTTAGTGATGATGTGACAGAAAGACAGAAACAGCCGGATATAGAGATATACTCTCTGCCCAGATTCAGTCAAATGCAGCATAGTTGATTGGGCAGCGCTTCATAGTACAAATGGACGATGATCCAAAACATAACGCAAAAGCAACCTAGTGTTTAAAAGAAAAAAGTGGAATATGTTGCAATGGCCAAGTCAATGCTGAAGACAAAACTTAAGGCAGAAAGAGCCACAAACAAACAAACAACTGAAGTCAGTAAAGACCTAGCAAAGCATCACAAAGAAGAAACCCAGTCTCTGCTGATGTCCATGAGCTCCAGCCTTAAGGCAGTCCTTGCCTGCAAAGGATTCTCAACAAAATATTAAAAAGGAACATTTTATTTATAATTATATTTATTTTTGCAATTACATTTGAGCCCCTGAAATTGGAGGGTTGTGAATAAAAATGGCTGTAATTTCTAAGCATTTTATGTTATATTTTTGTTCAACCCCTTGAATTAAAACTTAAAGAGAACGATGATTCGAATCTTAATTGTTTCATTTTAATTCTATTCTGGTGGCATATAGAGCCAAAATGATGAAAATTTAGTTAGTGTCCAAATATATATGGACCTGACTGTATAAAACTAAAAATGTGTACTTGAGAAGATGGTAGTAAAACTGTTACCTGCTGTTTTACTGGAAACATCAAAGATAGTAGTTGAGGTATAAGTTGTTGTTGGATGTAATGTTTGACAAGGGTATGAAGTCTTTTGAACTATTCCATGTTCCTTGCAGACAGCTGTCCTGCAGCTGCCAACCCCATCTGTAGTATTATATTGTATCTCCATACATATATCTGTTCCCTTTGAATGTGCAGGTGCAAGCTGCAAATTTAGCAATAAAGACATTTACTAATTAAGTTAAGAAGTGAAAGAAAGATGAAGTGCTGATAAAATATAGAAGAAAGAATGTGTGAACATTTTTCTTACCAGTTGCATTGTATTTGCAGTTGATCTCCATGGAATTGCAATAGCTTTAAGAACAAACAGTTTTAAAATTAAAACTAGATTGTATAGGCTGTATTTGTTTACATGAAATGATTGCATACCATATTTGACAATTTTCTATTGAAGGAACTGTCTCCTGATCGCTGTAATATTCCCCCTGTTTATCATAGCAGCCACACTGCTCCTTTGTAACACATTTCATTGTATCCTCATCAAAGTAAGGATGTCCAGGGGGGCATCTGGGGTAACAACCTTATAAAATGAAAATGAAATACAAAACACATAATTAACTGTGAGGTCCATGTGACATAGATTGCTAGGCAGGGGCAGCATAAGGCTGTCCAGGCCCTTGAAATTGTCCTAACTGCCCAAAATAAAAACTTTGCTGTTTAAAAAGTCCTACAAAGAAGCAATTTGTAGAAAGTATGGCGATGACCCTGGCATAATGTAAGAATTTTGAACTGACGTTATCAAAGGCAACCTAATATACTTAGGTATTTAAAAGTGATATTCTGTATTTGCAAAGATACATTTTATGAGTATATCTAGCTAGCACCAGAGAAACTGATAATGAATAATCTCAAGATCCTTTAGCCAAAAAAAGACTTCAATAATTCATAAATATAGTCCCAGGTAACTATTATCAAGTTCCATAAATTGATTAAATTGATCAAATCTGAAGGCAGAGATACAGCAGTTGTATTGGAGGCAAATGTTAACACACAGGGCAACAGTTTTTTCTTTAGT
>QVTF01013405.1:0-15453 GCA_003573665.1 Oxygymnocypris stewartii
CTTACAGAACACGATGTCCTCAGCAAAAGTCAAATTGGATTCTTACCAAATTATAGAACAACAGACCACATCTTCACCCTACACACCCTGATCGACAAATATTAACCAAAACAAAACCTAAATATTCGCTTGCTTTGTAGATTTCCAGAAGGCCTTTGATTCAATTTGGCATGAAGGTCTTCTGTCAAAACTTATAGAATCAGGTATTGGGGGTAAAACATACAATATTATAAAAACGATGTATTCAAACAATCAGTGCGCAATTAAAATTGGAAATAAACGAACAGAATTCTTCACTCAAGGGCGGGGTGTGAGGCAGGGCTGTCCACTATCACCGACCCTCTTCAATATATACATGAATGAATTGGCAAAAGTCCTGGAACAATCATCAGCACCTGGCCTCACGCTACATGACTCCAGCATTAAGTTCTTGCTGTTTGCAGATGATCTGGTTCTGCTGTCTCCAACAGAAGAGGGTCTACAGCAGAACCTAGACATCTTACACAAGTTCTGTCAGACCTGGACCCTGACTATTAATACTAACAAAACTAAAATACTAACATTTCAGAAAAGACCCAGGCTTCAGGGAAAGAGACACAATTTCACCATTGGTACGACCAAAATCGAACATGCCACAAACTACACCTACCTCGGGCTGAAAATAAGTGCAACTGGTAAACTAAACTTGGCTGTGAATGAACTGAAAGAGAAAGCAAGAAGGGCCTTTTACGCCATCAAAAAATCTATCCAAATTGAAATACCAATTAGAATCTGGCTCAAAATTCCAATCCGTCATTGAACCTATTGCATTATATGGCAGTGAAGTGTGGGGTCCTCTCCTAAATCATGAATTTGAAAAATGGGACAAAAATCCGATAGAAACCCTGCATGCTGAGTTCTGTAAGAGCATCCTCAGGGTACAGAGGAACACACCGAACAACGCATGCAGGGCAGAATTAGGCCAATACCCTCTAATAATGCGCATTGAGAAACGAGCCATCAAATTTTGGAAACACCTAAAAATGAGCGACCCCAACTCTTACCATTTTAAAGCCCTAAAAAACCATGAAGTGACCCTGAACAAAGTCCCCTGATTCAGATGATCCTGAAGCTGCAAACACAAACTAACACGACTAACAACATCCAGCATCAGGACACTGAAACACCATCCACAAAATTCATCCCAACCAAATTATAAAAGCACAACAAGAAAAGTATCTAACCTATTGGAAAGAAACAACAGAAAAACAAAGTAAACTTGAATGTTATTTGGCCCTAAACAGAGATTACACAACTGCAGAATATCTGAGTAAAGTGAAAGACCGTAAACTGAGACGACAGATGACGAGGTACAGACTGAGCAACCATACTCTGAGTATAGAGACGGGCAGATATCACCAGCACTGGCTGCCCAAAGAGAGCCGTATCTGCCCGTACTGTACCCACGGAGAAGTGGAGACCGAGCAACACTTTCTCACCAGCTGCCCCAACTATCAACACATTAGAGACACTTTTTATCCCAAATTTGAAACACCTTGCCCTGACTTCAAATTATTAAACAAGAAAACACAAATTCAATATTTATTAGGTGAAAAACAAGATTGCATCTTATTAGCAGCAAGATACATTGATGCATGTCACAAAAAGAGGGAGGAGTCGACAAATCAGTGATGCGCCCACACACACACACACACACCACACACACACACACACAAATGTAATTTTAAATTGTTCATGCAATCCTAAAATGTTGGTTTGCATTTTCTTTGTTCCTTTTCTTTTTCTTTTCTTTTATGTATGCATGCATGCATGTTTTTGTTGCATGTTAATATGTTCTGTATTTACTGCAAACACTATGCTTTGGCAATACATTGTAAAAATTGTCATGCCAATAAAGCACACATTGAATTGAATTGAATTGAAAGAGAGAGAGAGAGCAAGATGGAAAGAGAGAGACAGAGAGAGAGATAGAGAGAGAGACAGAGAAAGAGAGAGAGAGAGAGATAGAGCAAGATGGAAAGAAAGAGAGAGAGAGAGAGAGATAGAGCAAGATGGAAAGACAGAGAGAGAGAGAGAGAGATTGAACCAGAGTTGGAGGAGCCACATTGTGTCAGTGTCTGAGGAGAGCAGGAGGGGGAGATGCAAGCACGCACACACACACACACACACACCTCATTAACACACATATGGAAAGAGAGAGCGAGACTGGATTCCAGCATTATTCCTGATGCGGTGTGGCTCAGAGCGGAGACCGGAGCAGCGATGCACAGCTGAAGCAGATCTGAGGTGGACACATCGAATCCGACTGCGTCTGCATTCACAGGACAAAGCAGCAAACAGACATGAACCACTGGAGCGATCACGGGTGAGCCGACTTTCATCTAGAATAACACGCCTGCTCTTGCTGTAAGTTTTTAGTCTGAAGCACAAAAAAATGAGCTTAGCATTAGTCTGATTTTGTTCTCCTTTGCTGAAATCAAAATCCCCTTTGGAGACGTCTACAGCAGCCTTCTCTGCACACTCCAAACTTCAGTGGATTACATCTGAGGCATTAGGGATTTGGGGCTGTGATGTGAAGAGACATGCCTGACCGCATGACACTACATAACCAGGGAAGGTCTGTGTGTGTTTGCTGTCCCTTTAAATGTGGATTACTGTCCTAATCTAGTCCACAGCTCGTCGTTACGATGAACTTCATAAGGAGAAGGTAGGTGTCCAGTCAGTTTGTGCATTGTCTTTGAAATGTCATTTTTAGAGAGTGCATTAAATTCACCTGTAGATGTGCAGTGGTGGTCAAAAGTATAAGAACACTAGTATTTTAATTATTTAAAAATCTGATCATCATCAGTCTGCCTGGAACGGCATGAAGAAACAGAACAAACTGAGACAGACTAAATCCAGTAGAAGACATTTCAAGAAACCTCCTGCAAAGCAAACTCTGCTCAAGTGCACAGAGGACAAAAGCTGCTTTAAACACAAAGATGATCGCAACAAATGTTGATTTAATATAGTTCATAGAATTTAATTGAAACAGAAAATCTATTTTTGACCGCATCCTCATTTTACATCTTAAAGTGCATAAAGCTTTTAACAGACTGTCACTCCAGACAGACTGATGATGATCAGATCTCAAATATCTCACTGCATTATTACAATTAACGACAAACACTGATATTTCTTACAGACACACTACAGCAAAAGATAGACTTAAAACAGTTTTTTAGTTTGTGAAAATACTAGTTTTCTACACTCCAAAAAATGCTGGGTTAAATACAACCCAGTGCTGGGTTTGTCCATATTTTACCCAGCACTTGGTTGTATTTAACCCAGCATTTTGTTGAGTGTAATAATTTTGGCCACCACTGTATGTGTCCAGCTGATGGTCACAAAACAAGACCTTTTTAATGCAGCTTTGAAGATCTGGAAAGAGTGGCCAAAATACTGTACGACTAGAAATTCTTGAAGATGGACCTTTTTCACATTTCGTCGTCATAGTTGGCTTCGAAAACTTCGAAAGCAGTGAATAGGAGAGTACCACAAACATATGTTTTGCATTTCCATGTGCTCAAACAGCAAAAGAAAACTAAAGATAGCGTTTTCATAACTTTCAGAGATGAGGAGAGAGATGGAAATGGTAGTCAGAAGAGAGATCAATGCCAAATTTCCCATCCCTCCCATAGACGCTGCATTAGAAACACCCTCGCATTAGCCTTAACCAGTTGTTTTTTTGATGCAAAGGTGATATAATAGAAATTATGGTGTTATAAATGTACACTCATTTTGGCTTCACTTTATTTTGATGGTTTCTTTAACACATCCAATTGACTATAAGTGTCATTGCACCTACATGTATATTAACTCTCATTAAAGTGTTAGTAGAGTATTAGTAGTAGGTTAGGGTTAGAATAAGCTGACATGTACTTGCAAAGTTACTTATAGTCAGTAGAATGTCTGCTAGGACAATATCAAAATAAAGAGTTAGCAGATATTAATCAGACAGTCCACTAATACTTTGATGAGCGTTAGTTGACATGTAGGTGCAAAGTTACTAGAATGCTCAAAAGGGACCATCAAAATAAAGTGCTACCCACATTTAGTTTTTATCAAAATATAAAAACATTTGAGGATTTACGATGCTGATGACTGTTAAATGCATCATCACAGTCTTGTGAAAAGGATCCATTGTACCGAATACCATATTGGCTTCAATGGTTTGCGCATATTGGGACTTGCATCTTGGTGATCGATGTATTTTGTTTGTGTCCAGCTAGTGAATCCTGAGCTCCATGGGAGCAGCATCGAGGAGCAGAAGACTCTGAGTCCTCTCGGTTCAGGATGGTGCCACCGCCTTCCACCAATAAGCCACACGTTTGCTTGTCCACCTTCGTGATCATGAGCAGCATGGCGCTGATGGATGCCTACCTGGTGGAGCAGAACCACGGCCCGCGGAAGATCGGCATCTGCATCATGGTGACGGTGGGAGACCTCTGCTTTCTCATTGTGCTGCGATACGTGGCGGTGTGGGTCGGGGCCGAAGTGAGGACGGCAAAACGAGGCTACGCCATGATACTTTGGTTCCTTTACATCTTCGTCTTGGAGATTAAAGTGTATTTTGTTTACCAGAACTACAAGGCTGACCGTAAGAGCCTGGACGCATTGGCTCGGAAAGCTCTGACGCTCCTGCTCTCCATCAGTATTCCCGTGCTGTTCGTGATCCTAGTCGCTATAGACCACATGGAGTACGTGAAGGCTTTCAAGAAGAAGGAGGAGATCAGAAACCGTTTGTTCTGGGTGGTGGTGGATCTGCTGGACGTTCTGGACATCCAGGCCAACCTGTGGGAGCCGCAGAAGAAAGGCCTTCCGCTCTGGGCCGAGGGACTGATGTTTTTCTACTGCTATATTCTTCTTTTAGTACTGCCCTGTGTGTCTCTGAGTGAGATCAGCATGCAGGGCATCAACATCAGTCCTCACAAGATGATGCTCTACCCCATTCTGAGTTTGGTGACAATTAACATCGTCACTCTCTTCATCCGTGGAGGGAATATGCTCCTCTATAAGGACAACAGAGTGTCTGGGATACTCATGGCCAAGAACATCCTCGCCATCGTTCTGAAGACGTGCAGCTTTGTGCAGTACAGGAGACAGTTGCAGAGCGCCCCTCCTGGGTTTGGAGTGGAATTACAGAAGAACTCAGGTCGATCTGGTCAGACTCCTCCACAGGGGGCGCCCGAGGTCACCAGGTGTGAACATACGTGACCCGGAATCTGGAGGATACCTGCACAAGGAAACACACATCTCTGATGAAACCATGTGGATGTAAGCTACATCTGAGAGA
Source organism: Oxygymnocypris stewartii (assembly GCA_003573665.1). Classification (NCBI taxonomy): domain Eukaryota; kingdom Metazoa; phylum Chordata; class Actinopteri; order Cypriniformes; family Cyprinidae; genus Oxygymnocypris; species Oxygymnocypris stewartii. Next base: position 5,336 of record QVTF01013405.1, read on the forward strand.
AATACAAGTGGAGCATAATGGAATGAAGGTAGTAGAGCCGACCGATATGGGTTTTTTGGGGGCCGATGCGATACCAACAATTCATCTGCGTTATTTGTTCATTTCCGCAGCATATTCACTGATACAATATATTGCAAAAAGTATTGGCACCCCCTTCTAATGAAAGGTTAGAGTACTTTAGTAATTTCCATGAGTGTAAATATTAATGTTTAAGCATATAATGATATTCTAGGGAATCTAATTGTATAGCAACAGTTTGGACAGAACTCTTTTCTATTCTAACATGACAGTGTCTCTGTGTATAAGACAAGAATCAAAGAGAAATGATGATTCAGTCAGTGTGGAAGAACTTGACTGGTCTGCAGAAAGCAGCTGAACACCTCTGGTGTGACTTTAAATGAGTCACAAACTCATCACCAAACACCAATACTTTTGGCAATATAGTGTATCTGCGACAGGCTCATATCGGCAAAACAATATATCGGTCAGGCTCATAGACATTGCATACTATGCCAGCTTTCTAAGTATGTCATTGGACAAACTCCAAATTTTAAAATGGTCATGCTCATCTAGGGTCCAGGTTCGGCTGGTTACTTTGGTCCAGTTTGGTCCTGCTGGTAGATGTGCAATACACCATCTGATGGCATGCATCGATTCTTAAACACCGCGTGTAGAAACTAAAGGTAGAAGTTTCACCGGAGACGGATGATTTCTGGAGGCTCTTGACTTGGTATTGGTCTCGTCTGCTGACGTCACAGATCAGGATAGTGACTAGTGAAGAGTTGGGAATGCTTTGAGACACAGGTCTAGTAAACATGATTCAGCAAACTACAGTTATTTAAAAAAAAAGGTTGTGTCACACTGGTGCACTGCTATAAAAACCAAACAAGACACAGTACACTCATAACTCGTAAAATAGTTAAGTTTTCTCAAGAGATCAGGGCTGCGTTTTCCCAAAAGCATTTTAAGCTTAAGTTGATCATAGCTCCACTGGTTTCAATGGGTCTACGATGTACTTAAGCTTACGATGCTTTTGGGAAACGCAGCCAATGTTGGTCTGTCCAGCATGGAGTATGATTGTAAACAATTTCAAACACAGTTTGATCAGAAACAGTGTTGTACAAGCATAACAGACACCGTTATTTTGAGAAGATCAAAGAACCTGCCTCATAAATATGACCCTGGAGCACAAAAGAAGTCATAAGCAGCACAGGTATATTTGTAAAAATAGCCAACAATTGTATGGGTCAAAATTATACGTTTTTATTTTATACCAAAAATCATTAGGATCATGTTCCGTGAAGATATTTTGTAAATTTCCTACCATAAACTTTTTGATTAGTAATATGCATGGCTAAGAACTTATTTAGAAAATCACCTTTAAAGTTGTTCAAATATTTAGATTTTTTTGCACCCTCAGATTTTCAAATATTGTCCAAACCATACATCAATGGAAATATTATTTATTCAGCTTATGTATAAATCTCAGTTTCGAAAAATTGACCCTTAAGACTGGTTTTGTGCTCCAGGGTCACATATGGAACGTTTAATCATTAATCAAACACATTATGAGATTTATAGAGATCATAACATTTGGATCAAAAGAAAAAAAAGATTGTAATTAATTTGTGTATTAATTTTCTAAACACGCAATACGATAAAAGATGAATAAAATGAATAGGAACAAAAAACCACTAAAGCAAGAAACGTCCTTTAAGTAGAAAAATGTGAAAGATTAGCTTTTTTTATGGGATGCTTTGATAAAGAGTTGTGTGTTTGTTACAGCATGTTTTACTCCGGTCAGGCACACAAATGTACTGATTACACTGAAGATAGAGTATATAATCATGTCCTAATTACAACTCTGATGAGGGGTTTTAATTAAACAGTACCAGTGATTCTCCTCTCTTCATTTTATTCTCCAATTAGCCGCTATCTAATTGCAAATGTAGTTCCTTTTTGCCAACACCATTTATCTGCAAATGCCCTTTTAACACCTTGCCCGATCTGCTTAGTTTTCAATGAATGTTCAGTGAAAGACAAACTATCGTAGTACGCTACTGTTGCAGATGATGTTTAATTTGATCATGTTCGAGATTGAATGTACTGCTGTGTGAATAACTTCCAACAGATGAAGAAAACACACTCCCCTAACAAGCATTTGCGTACCTGACATGTAATGGAAGAAGCTGCCCGAGATTCACTTTAACACAATCCTGGGAAACTAAAGCGTCTCAGAACACTGTGTTAAAGATGCAAAGCCCTGGAAGAGAAAATAACGTCACTTTAAAGTCTACATGAAACAGCATTCATGCCTCTTTTACCTTCACGATCGGATGTATTTAGTGATTTTATCCATTATATAGTAAATGTATATTTCATATTAACGTTTGATTGGATTGAGAAAGGTTTGGTGTTGACTTGTTTTTGTGTATTTCTCTAGTATTGGTGTATGTGCGTGTTTCTTCATCAGGATGTTCAATGGTGGTAATATTCTCAGGTTATATTTGTAACCACTAAAATAAATGATGACAGACTTCTTATTGATGTTATATGAAAGCGCATGCATTGAACAAAGGGTTAAGGTTAGGCTCACCTTTCTATAGGAATATTTCATGCATCAATTTGTTGTGCTGTTTACACGTCAATGTCTAATTTTGCATGCATTTTCTGTTTGAAATCAGCCATTGACTTCCATTGATTGATAATGTGTGTGCAGAGCATGCTGGGATATTGAGACAAACAAACAGAGTTTAAACTGATCGGCTCCTCATATTCTTCCAATGTATATTCTTCCCGAGTCTAAACCCTGCCCGATTTTATTTTAATTTTAAAGATGCAAAATTCATCCTCGGAAGAGGCTTCCACAATATCTGATTTAACAATGTGACTCTGCTTTGCTGCATTTTGTGCAGTGAGATGATTTCAGTCAGTCCCAATTCACACGTGCATGATGTGAGATCAGATAAGAAGAAGCCTATTGAGATTCAAATTCATTTACAGTGAGATTGGTTTATTTCATCTATTTGTACTTTTTAGAGCTTGACACGCGCAGTCCAGGTTGGTTTCGTGAATAAAGACACTTTCTTTATCTTTAAGTAGGGCTGCACAGATAAAATAAATATTTTCTCAAATCAAATTTTAGATAGCAAGTGCGAAAAGTTGAAAGCTGATGGATGGATTTCGCATATCAAATGCAAATAAAATATAAGTCAAATAGATTTACATTGTATTTAAATAAAATTGCCTCTAAAATCGTTCAAATGTCTGTAAAACAAAAAGTACACATGAATTAGATTAGCAGTGAAACGTCATCAGGTGTTGAGAAGCACTGCATTGGATGCTTACAGGATAGCATTACATACTGTATGGTTCCTCATCCTCCAAAACACATTCCTGCATAACTGACCTGCGGTTTCACTCATCTATTCTAATCTCTCTGTTAAAAACCTTCATGACTGTACAGTGAACATGGCGTCTTAAGCTTCTGCAGCTGGCCAGACTAAAGTTACTAACCGTCCATAAGAAGCTTTATCAAGCAGAGCTGCAGTCGTGGAAGGAGGCCAAAAGCTCATGAAAACTCAAGTCATTCAAGTTAATTGTGAACAGTGCTTGGATGAAGGTTTAGGGATGTTCCCAATATCTATCACACTGGCTTAGTTTATGCAAATAATTCGAGTCAAAAGATGGTCTGGCTGTGTTTCGTGGCTCTCTCGTGTAATGAAAGATGATGGCGAGGGTTGAGACATGTTCGTAATTGTTTAAAGCAATCGATTTCCTTCTGCTCAGTCGGTTTCTCTTATCTGCTTCTGGTCTCTAAAAGCCACATTATCACCGAAGGGCTTGTGTGTCATAAACTTTATGTGCTGTTGTTCCACATTCTGCACAGGAATGGCACATTTCAGCTCTTCCATTTATTATGTATTGTGGTGTGAAGCAATCTTTATCAATCAAATAGAAACAAAACGTCATTCCTATAAGACTGTATGGCCACATTTAAATAGTTAAGAGAAATTGGACAGGAGTGACATGGATTACTGCTTTATTAGAGTGATTGAACTCTGATAGACGTATAGTAGACCTCATTATTCCCAGGTGACGGAAATAACAAAGTAAACGACTGAGAACTCAGTTAACCATTAAATCTGTCTCAGATATTTCTCCTAAACACACACGAGAGAAAATACAGAAATGAGACGCAAATAGAGCTGCATCTGTAACATGCACGCAGCGCGGATCCGTTGATCATAGATGAAATAAAAGAGAAATGTTTGAGTTCAGATTGAGATCTTCAGCGCTAGAGATGAGATAAAGCTGCTCTTCAATGTAAACTCAATCAACTCATGTTTCTGCTCTATAGGACTAACTATAGGTTTGTAATTGAATTTCATTGATTACTTGTATAACCAACCATTGATGGCTGCTGCTTGACCATGTAGATATAAAGACAATAAATCATGCTCACGTAACGGCGTCTGACCGGTGCTTTTCATCTTTGAAGAGAGAATCGATTTGAGCCTTTCACAGGTCTGCCCTTTATCACAAGTGCTGTTGCCATAGAAACACATACATCATAATTCTCACCATCAGTTTACATGAAGCTGATATTATGAGGCATGGCATAAATGCATGATGAAGATGCGTCACGGTCAGTTCTCATCACGGTCAGTTACAACAAAGCAGAAATGAAGCTGGTTCCAGCTACAGTACTTTTATTAAAACTCAAAACTTTGCACTTTTTATCTTATTATAGCTTATTACAATTACCGAGTCAAGTTTATTATACAGCGATTTTCACAATGCAGCTTCAAAGAAAACCGTTCTTAAACCCAGGTATCAAATTTAGGTCATAAAACATGGGAATCATTTTGTATATGTTTCTAGAACAATAATGATTATAACATTACATTCTGCTCACCCAAAATATGTTATCTAACGTTATAAATGTTTCTTACAATGTTCATCAGTTACAAATAACATCATACGGACGTTCAGAGAATGTCGTTCTGAGAACATTTTACTCTACATGTTAATAAAGTTATATGAACACTACATTTATCATAACATGTATATCACTTTTTAAAAGCATTAGTGAATGTCGTGAGAGCGCTCCCGGTCACAAAAGATACGTCAGAAGAGAAAAGTGAACTTATCAAAAGTGAAGCAACTCAAAAAAGGCTTGATTCTGTTCTAAATGTGTCATAAAGACGACGCATGCATCATACATAAATATGATTCGCATCAATGTAAAGGACGGTTCTGGACGGATCCAGTGCTAGAGAGAAGACGAACTGGATCTCAGGATCAATTTTCCTCACAATCCTGAACACATCAATGCACCGACTTCACAAGAATTCAGCCTTTTGTTTTAGGATTTGTACAAATCTTGAACCTGACATGATTTTAGTGGTTCTACTGGGAATTGTATTGATTTAAAAGGAAACTCTACCGATAATTGCCATATTAAAACCACTAATTCCTAATGAAATGAGTGAAAACACATCACTAGTAGTAATCATAAACAGTCTGTTTTCATAAAAGCGCTCGAAGGAACCTCCCTCACTAATAAACTCATTTATCATTTATCATTGGTAGACGCTGTGTATCAGAGTTTCTTTATTTCGTACCTGTAGGTAAATTAGTTTCCAATGAATAAGTTCAGGCACAGATGCAATAAAATAATACAGTACAAAATACCACATCGTTACACAATAAAAACATAAACACCTCCCCTTAGATCATCTTATTACTGTTTGTGTGATTAATCAGTGCAGGAACAAAGCCATTCTTGTATCGTTTCGTTGTGCAAAGCGGTCGATTAGACAGAAGATACTGGAACTCATAATACAAGGGATGGAGCCTATCACTTAAGATTGACGCTCACACTCGCTGTACCTGCCGAATATACAGCGAAGCAGGGGTAAGTGACGGCTCCCTAATCAAACTACTGGCCTGGTGTCGTATTGTGAGCACTTTATTTGCTCTTCATGATGAATCACTTGCTGAATTCCTCATTTGTACATCAGTTTGGATCTGCTAAATTAGTAAATGTAGAATGCAAACTATGTCAATACACACATTTTATTCAAATACAAATGCATGCAATATGGCAAACCTTTAAACTGCAGAGAAAAAAACTATTTCCAAGCAGCCCAAATCCTCGGGAAAACCACCAAACTGCTAGAAACCATTGAGTGATTGAGGTTTTAATGGTTGGCCGTTGATGGTTTTTAATGCATTAGAACGTCTGTGATGCTTTCTCTTGTTTATGCAGGGTTTGATTGCAAAAGATCAAATCTCATCAAATCAGACGCCTCCCTCATTACCTTCTCCACAGAAACATTGAATAAAGCAGGTTTTCTTTACGCTATTGATCGAAGCTCCAGGTAAATTATCTTCCTGAGTGTTTGGGAACAACTTGCGTGGCTGTGAATTCTCCCGTACGCTATAAATATAAAAGAGAGACACGTGTTTAACAGAGGACGAACAAAAGCCAGAGTGATTCATTCACTGATTCAAGATCATTCTTGGCGCATGAAGACACGCTTTGAAGCTGCAAAAGTGCTTTAGCCGTGAGGGCTGGAGGAAGACATGGATGTTTTTAGAGGGACTAATTCTTCTCTTTGTGTCGTGTTATTACAGAGGATTTTACGCAAATGCAATGAGATGCACTTCAAGAGCCACTAAAACCCATGACGCCTTCCAGAGAGGCTCGAGGAAGCAGCAAAGCCCTTAAATATACTATATTAAAAAGTAAATTAAAAGAAGAAACCACAGGGGTTTGGGAGATACTGAGGCTCATGTTCTCCTCTTCACACGTATTGAAGTAAATGAGGGCTGTTGGGAATAGTGTAAGTGAAAACACAGAACTACACACCGCAGCATCGCCGCTGCTTTCCGTGAGTGAACGGTTCATTACCTGACTCTTGGTCAGCTTCGGTCAACACGTGAGTCTCTCTCTTCTCAAATCTTTCACCATGATGTGTCTGCAGGAATAGAGCGTCGTCATACTAAAAGGACTACTGTCATTTATCTCATTCCAAACCTGTATGAGACTCTTTCTTATGTGGAAGGATTTGATTGATGAGAGGCTAAAGAGAGGGAAGGGGGGGGGGGGTAAAAAGCTCATTTTTGGCTGATCTATCCCTTTAAGGAGAAACTGCTGATGTACATACACTTCATGTGTTTTTTCTTGCATAGTTTGCATCATAACTTTTTTAAATTCTACGATTTTAATCAGGAAACAGATTTTCATTGAAGTCTTTGGGACCACTTTATTTCTTAGAAACGGCAACTGACTGTTTGGCTTTTATACCAGATTAACAGAAAAATGCTTACTGTATATCAATATGAATATTTTATTTGACCTTTTCCACTCTTTACGATTGCCTTAAATTCGTCAGTAGATAGTCAAGCCAAGACACCAGATATATGTTTACTAGCGGATGCTGGACATCATATTTAATGTAAGTGAGGATAGCAAAATAAAGCAAACTGTGACATATTAACACAAAAATCTTCATACAGTGGACTAGCAGTAAAATATATGAGCAAAAATGATTCAGACACTTTGAGCTGATCATGTTTTGCTGAAGTGATTTTCTTTAATTGCTAATGTGATCTTTTAATACCACAGACTGAACTAAATGAAGCATTGCTTGGGGATTGGAGCCAAATTGGTTTTATCTAATTGTGTTCTTAAATTTAACATCTGACAGCTAGTAAACCCAATTCATAACATAGCTTTCCATCAAAGTTATTACCAAGATGAATTTGGTCTGACACAGTTGAATATAGCGAATAAACGGTGATATAATGTGAGAAATGTAGAAGTTGTCTGATTAAATTATTCCATGAACAAGGTGCATAATATTAAAATGCAGTTTCCACAGATCTGTCAAAATCCGGGTTACATTAAAAAGCAACCGCTCGGAGGAACGCAGCTCCTAACTACCAGAGCAAAAACAGAAGATTCAATGTGAGCTGACGTTATTTATCAAAAGATGTATTAATATCCCAAAACCAGGCTATGAAAAGTTTCGACTACACGGAGTCAAGAACAGAGAGGTAAACACATCATCCAGCTACCTGACGTCAATGAAAGTATCTGCACTCTTCAAATGAAATGACACAAATCAATCTTCTGTGCTGAAGCTCCTCTCGTTCAATGTGTTTTAGGATCGAAATCAATTACTTCTGAATCATGTTTCATTACGCTGTCGGGATGCTCCGCGGCCCCAGACGCGTTAAACGCTCCTGAGCGCCGTCAGATTGTGTGGTGATGGACTGGTTCGATGAATCGGCCCCGGGGCCCAGTGGCGGATTTAACCCTGCGTGTAAATCACAGAACGAAGCGCGCCAGCGACCAGCATCATTTTGATCCAGCCACAAATCACAGCGCTCGGCCGCAGGGAGACGTCAGTCATAAAGCGCTGTTCCTGCCCCGGCGCTCCAGAATAATCAGGTTTATCACCGCTGTTACCCAGCATACATCTGCCTGTTAAAGCTCAGTGTCGGTCAGGATCCTCAAACGCAGCGATCCACCCACACATGACTTCTTAAATCCTGTCTTAACACTCCTCTGTTGTGTTTGGTTTTCAGTCTGCTTGTGTGTATGTGTGTTTCTTGTGCTTTACCTGATGTCTTTGTTGAGCAGCTGTCTTTGAATAAACTGGATTTCATATAAACCTTATAAAGTTTCGATCAGGAGTAATTTTGAGAGATTTTGTTTTTTTAACGATTTACTTTAGGACTATGACAATATAAAAGCTGTCCATAAATTTCCCATCATGCATTTGCATTTACAGTTTAAACATGAATCTAATGCGTTGTTGTAAAATGTGTTGTAAAAATTACATAAATTGCTAACCGTGTATCCACCTCAATTGAACGCATATGTTTGTTATGCACATCTTGGCATTTCCATCCAGTATTTTTTAATGCAATATCCCAAAATGCTCATAAAAATAGGTAGATGTAAACATGTATAATGGCACCTGAGCTATTCAATGACAAACATCCCAAACGTCCATGCAGTCATCATAAGCTACGGTCAAGAACTCAAAAACCATCAAGAGAAGATACTGGAAGAATACAGCTCCCCGTGTCTCCTCTTCGACTCACACAGTGCCCTCGAATAGCATCACTTGATATATAACATACATTTGCTCTCAGCTGAAAGACTGGCAGCCCGTCTCATTCTCATCTGCGTTCTTTTGAAGAGTTTATCATCCGCTGGCATTAATGCATTCAGCAGCTCATTCACCGCTGTTGAGCAAAGACGTGCCTCTGTTCAAACACAAAGTGTACTTGAATGCACTAAAAAAATACTTAAATACAAGTACATTTGTTTTTGTGCTTAATAAAATTGGGTAGCACTTTATTATACAGTCCTGTTACTCATGTACATACTATAATCTTTAGTAATTACAATAACTAGGTACTTACCCTGAACCTACCCCTACCCCATGTAGTTACCTTATATTACCAGTACTCTCTTAGGTACGTGCACGCACTGTAAAATAAAGTGCTACCTAAAATTGTAAGTTATACACTTAATTAGTGTCTTTATAAAGTATATTTCTACTTCAGTAGTACTTCAGTGCAAATGCAAAAGTGATATTTAAATTGATTTTTAGTGCATTTAAATAAAGTATTCTACCGTAAAAAATATACAGAGGACTTTTATTACTGCATCTCTTAAAAGTCTTCTTTAAATGATTTAAAAGATTAGTTAAATGTTAGTACGCTTGTATATAGCTATCCTAAGCTTAAATTAAATGTAAATATATTATAAGTAACTTTTCCCAACTGTGCTACTTAAGTATATTTTAAATAATGAATATCTAAATAATTAAATTGTCCTCATTTGTAAGTCGCTTTGGATAAAATGACTTTTTATAAATGTAAATAAGTGCATTTTCTATGTATGACGAGTATATTTAAAAGTTTTTAAATATGGTTTCAAGTGTGGTAACTAAATACAATTTTTCTTTTTACAGCGATAGTATGTTAAAAGTACATTTTAGTTCTTATTCATGGTGTCCCAAAACAACAGTTGAGTACACTTAGATGATCTTAAGATTATTAAGTATTAAATCATCATTTTTAGTGTATTA
>QVTF01013406.1:2500-5000 GCA_003573665.1 Oxygymnocypris stewartii
GTGTGTATCTGTGTGTGTGTGTGTCTGTATCTGTGTGTGTGTGTGTCTATATCTGTGTGTGCGTGTGTCTATATCTGTGTGTGTGTGTGTGTGTGTGTCTATATCTGTGTGTGTATCTGTGTGTGTGTGTGTCTATATCCGTGTGTGTGTGTGTCTATATCTGTGTGTGTGTGTGTGTCTATATCTGTGTGTGTGTGTGTGTATATCTGTGTGTGTGTGTGTGTGTGTGTGTGTGTGTATCTGTGTGTGTGTCTGTGTGTGTGTGTATCTGTGTGTGTGTGTGTCTGTGTGTGTGTGTGTGTGTGTGTGTATCTGTGTGTGTGTGTGTGTGTGTGTGTGTGTGTGTGTATCTGTGTGTGTGTGTGTGTGTGTGTGTGTGTGTGTATCTGTGTGTGTGTGGTGTGTGTGTGTGTGTATATCTGTGGTGTGTGTGTGTGTGTGTGTGTGTGTGCGTGTGTACGTGTGTGTATCTGTTGTGTGTGTGTGTGTGTGTGTGTCTGTATCTGTGTGTGTGTGTGTCTATATCTGTATATGGTGTGTGTGTGTGTGTGTGTCTATATCTGTGTGTGTGTGTCTATATCTGTGTGTGTGGGGTGTGTGTGTGTGTGTGTGTGGTGTGTGTTGTGTGGTGTGTATCTGTGTGTGTGTGTGTGTATCTGTGTGTGTGTGTGTGTATCTGTGTGTGTGTGTGTCTATATCTGTGTGTGCGTGTGTGTCTATATCTGTGTGTGTGTGTGTGTGTGTGTCTATATCTGTGTGTGGTGTGTGTATCTGTGTGTGTGTGTGCGTGTGTGTATCTGTGTGTTGTGTGTGTCTATATCCGTGTGTGTGTGTGTGTGTCTATATCTCTGTGTGTGTGGGTGTGGGTGGTGTATCTGTGTGTGTGTGTGTGTGTGTGTGTGTGTCTGTGTGTGTGTGTATCTGTGTGTGTGTCTGTGTTGTCTGTGTGTGTGGTGTGTGTGTGGTGTCTATATCTGTGTGTGTGTGTATCTGTGTGTGTATCTGTGTCTGTGTGTGTGTGTATCTGTGTGTGTATCTGTGTCTGTGTGTGTGTGTGTGTGTGTGTGTGTCTATATCTGTGTGTGTGTGTGTGTATCTGTGTGTGTGTGCGTGTGTGTATCTGTGTGTGTGTGTGTCTATATCCGTGTGTGTGTGTGTCTATATCTGTGTGTGTGTGTGTGTGTGTGTGTGTATCTGTGTGTGTGTGTGTGTCTATATCTGTGTGTGTGTGTGTGTGTGTGTATCTGTGTGTGTGTGTGTGTCTATATCTGTGTGTGTGTGTTGTGTGTGTGTATCTGTGTGTGTGTGTGTGTGTCTATATGTGTGTGTGTGTGTGTGTGTATCTGTGTGTGTGTCTGTGTGTGTGTGTGTGTGTGTGTCTATATCCGTGTGTGTGTGTGTCTATATCTGTGTGTGTGTGTGTGTGTGTGTGTGTCTATATCCGTGTGTGTGTGTGTCTATATCTGTGTGTGTGTGTGTGTGTGTGTGTGTGTATCTGTGTGTGTATCTGTGTGTGTGTGTCTGTGTGTGTGTGTGTGTGTGTGTGTGTGTATCTGTGTGTGTGTCTGTGTGTGTGTGTATCTGTGTGTGTGTCTGTGTGTGTAGGTGTGCGTGAGGGTCTCTGGCTGCATGTGGATGCGGCGTATGCAGGTTCTGCTCTGCTGTGTCCTGAACTGCGCTATTTTCTAAACGGAATCGAGTTTGCGGATTCCTTCGTCTTCAACCCATCCAAGTGGATGATGGTCCATTTCGACTGCACGGCGTTCTGGTGAGAGACTCTTAATCTTCCTGCTGGAAATGATGTACACATAATCAGTTCACCAAGACTGTGACATTATAGATGTCTTCTCTTAATGCATCCTTGAGTAATAAGTGTTCAGTGTGATGAATCTGAAGAGGTCAGAGTTCGTTTGAACTGCAGGGTGAAGAATAAGATGAAGCTCCAGGAGACGTTCACCGTCGACCCGCTTTACCTGAGACACGAGAACTCCGACACCACCGACTTCATGGTAGAGTCCCGTTCCTCTCGTTAGAATGTGTTTATCTGTTTGTTGATTAGTGCTTGTCTCCCGCAGCACTGGCAGATCTCTCTGAGCCGGCGTTTCCGTTCTCTGAAGCTGTGGTTCGTGATGCGCTCCTTCGGTCTGAAGAACCTGCAGGCTCACATTCGACACGTGAGGAATAGCACCGTAACAAAGAGTAGCATTGAACTCATGCTGTTTCCTGTCTGTGATGATGCGTTTCCTGTGATGTCAGAGCGTGGAGATGGCGAAGCTGTTCGAGTCTTTGGTCAGAAACGACACACACTTCCAGATCCCAGCACAGCGGCACCTCGGCCTGGTCGTCTTCTGCTTACGAGTAATGAATCTAATGTCACCATACTCGCATGAAATATACATATACGATCTGTAAAGTCTCAAACCCAAAGAGATATTGTTTATAAGAGTTAAGACTCATCCACGTCTCATTTAAACACATGTCTACATCACTGTGTGGGAAG
>QVTF01013406.1:7500-15649 GCA_003573665.1 Oxygymnocypris stewartii
GATCACGCTGAGGTCAAAACATACAAACACTGAAGTTCTGTTCTCTGTGTGTGTGTGTGTGTGTGTGAGAGAGAGAGAGAGAGAGAGATTGAGTGTGTGTGTAAGAGAGAGCGAGAGAGAGAGATTGAGTGTGTGTGTGTGTGTGTGTGTGTGTGTGTGTGTGTGTGTGTGTGAGAGAGAGTGATTGAGTGAGTGTGTGTGTGTGTGTGTGTGTGTTTGTTTGTGAGAGTGTGTGTGTGTGTGTGTGTGTGTGTGTGTGTGTGTGTGTGTGTGTGTGTGTGTGTGTGTGTGTGAGAGAGAGAGAGATTGAGTGTGTGTGTAAGAGAGAGCGAGAGAGAGAGATTGAGTGTGTGTGTGTGTGTGTGTGTGTGTGTGTGTGTGTGTGTGTGTGAGAGAGAGTGATTGAGTGAGTGTGTGTGTGTGTGTGTGTGTGTGTTTGTTTGTGAGAGTGTGTGTGTGTGTGTGTGTGTGTGTGTGTGTGTGTGTGTGTGTGTGTGTGTGAGAGAGAGATTGAGTGTGTGTGTGTGCGTGCGTGCGTGCCTGTATCCTGATGAAGTGCGGTCTGGCATACGCCGGCAGGAGCTTCTTCATGTGTTTGTATATGGCAGATCCGTCAAACTCCGTCCCGTCTGTGAGCTTTAGAGCCGCCATCCCAATCCGTCCCTCGTGACCTGAGAGAAACACATCAAAAACCTGAGACGACCGGACAAACGCTGCTCCTCCATCAGCACCGAAGATCCTGACCTGATACTTTCACACCGTAGACGTTTACAGCTTCAACAGAATCCAGCATGAGCAAAATCTCAGACACTTCAGTTGTGGCCACATTTTCTCCTTTCCACCTAAAACACCAGAAGCAGGAATTACTATCAATCAACTGCATTCAGTAACACTTTATTCTTCAATCAACTGCATTCAGTAAAACTTTATTCTGAGAGTTCACTTTAGACGCTGCACTAACTATCAGTAACACTGCAAACAGTGCTGGGAATGTATGCAAGAGTAGTGTTACTTTAATAAAGTAATGTAACTGAAGACCTCAACACTGATTACTGTCAGGCTTTCAGAATGCCTCTTTTAACTTTTAATTAAGATTATAATAATTTAATTTTAGAGCATAGACACTATAAAATCAGACTTTAGCAGCTCTTTTTACTTCAATTCATAATTCTAAGGTTAAATACTGATTTAAAATCATAATAAGATATAGTTTAATAGCTGTGATACTGTTTTTGAAATCAAATCTTTGCACAGTTATGACAACAAACACTGGCATCTAATAAAGCCTTGGAAAAATAGTTAATCTTAAAACATAAATCATACACACTAACCCAAATAGGAAATAAAAAAGTTATGAATAAACATAAACTTCTGAAGCAGTCACTGCAATTTGGGAAAGAAAGAAATCAAATCTGTATGTGTGCTAAAATATTCAGATCAGGGTTTAGTGATCCGGGCCCCAGGTAAATATAGGAATGGGGTCACATATATTTGCACACATTTAGTCGTGATGCTTGCTGCTGCTCAACGATGCACCGTAGTTGTGTCCAATGTTTCTACATTTTTCATATGCATGTTGTAATTGATTTACAGATGAGATACAGTTTTACCAAAAATATATTAGGCTATAAAATGATAAACCTCACAATTGTGACTTTACATTTTTTTGGGATAAATAAGAGGTATAAATTATTATGTTCATTTAAAATGGGGTTTGTGGGTATATTTGCGCATTGGTCTGAACAAAAACTGCAGAATGGATTATTAAAACAAATGCATATTTATTGTCTGCCAGCAGGAGGCGCTTTTGGAACGGCAGAAATATATCAGATAAAATAAAAATGCCATCGAAACTTTTCTTGTTTAGTCGTTTTAACTACACATTTAAATGAAACTTAATAAAATTATTAAAAGGAAATTATACATTTACACACTTAAGGAATATATCAGCCAAAAGTAACTGCGTATACGTCCTCTGCTTGGGTCGTTCTCATAAATAGCAGCATTTAAAACAATAAACATATAATACACACTGTTGCTCAATATTTAATTAGGCTACAGATTCAGATGCATGATATTTTCATCAGTTACAAGCAGAATACACAATAAGCACATTCAATGCAGACACTCAGGCAGTTGTTGTGGTAATAAAGACCTTAAACAGCAACCGTTCACGTGTCCTCACTTAATGTGCATCTGGTTTATGAAAAGCATTTTAGGGGCCCCTGGCTTTTGGGAGCCAAAGGCCCGACCTTTGCCTAATGGTGAGTCTGCCCTTGATTCAGATGTAACCTCCTTTGTAATCGTTAAAATGTTCACATTTCACTTCTGATTATACCCTGTATAATTTATTATTTGACAAATAAAGAAAAGTAACTGTAACTGATTACAATTACTTTTATTTTGTAATTAAATAACGTAACTTTGTTGCATGTAACTAGTTGCTCCCTAACACTGGTTACAACTCATGTACACTAGAGGTTATGAGTTTCTGGAGTTTTGGAATTTGGTCCCATTCTTGCCTGATATAGGTTTCCAGCTACTGAAGAGTTTGTGGTCGTCTTTAACGTATTTTTCATTTAATGATGCACCAAATGTTCTTTATAGGGGAAAGATCTGGACTGCAGGCCAATTCAGCACCGGGCTCTTCTACTACGAAGCCATGCTGTTGTAATAGCTGCAGTATGTGTTTTGCATTGTCCTGCTGAAATACACGTCCTCTGGAGGGGAGCATATGTTGCTCTAAAACCTTTATTTAACTTTCAGCATTCATAGTGCCTTCCAAAACATGCAAGCTGCCCATACTGTATGCACTTATGTACCCCTCCCCCCCATACCATCAGAGATGCTGGCTTTTGAACTGAACGCTGATAACACGCTGGAAGATCTCCTTCCTTTTCAGTCCGGAGGACACGGCGTCCGTGATTTCCAACAAGAATGGCAAATCTGGACTCGTCTGACCATAGAACACTTGTCTGTTTTAAATGAGCCTCGGTCCACAGGACACTACGGCGCTTCTGAACCATGTTCACATATGGCTTTATTTTTGCATGATAGAGGTTTAGTTGGCATCTGCAGATGGCACGGCGGACTGTGTTTACCAACAGTGGTTTCTGGAAGTATTCCCGAGCCCATTTAGTAATGTCAATGACAGAATCATGCCGAAGAGTGATGCAGTGTCGTCTGAGCGCCTGAAAACCACGGGCATCCAACAAAGGTCTTTGGCCTTGTCCCTTACACAGTGATTTCTCCAGTTTCTCTGAATGTTTTGATGATGTTATGCACTGTAGATGATGAGATTGGCAAAGCCTTTGCAATTTGACGATGAGGAACGTTGTTTTTAAAGTATTCCACAATCTTTTTATGCACAATTTCACAGATTGGAGAGCCTCTGCCTATCTTTACTATCATGTCACAAACCTGATGCAAATTAACTTAATTAGCTGCTAGATGTTCTCCCAGCTGAATCTTTCAAAATATCTTGCTTTTTCAGCCCTTTGTTGCCCCCGTGCCAATGTTTTTGAGACCTGTAGTAGTAGTAGTAGTAGCCCTTTATTGTCACTAGTACAAGTACCAGCGAAATTAGCCATCAACCTGTCCATACATACACAACATACATATGACAACGGGGTAGACAGAACAGGAGACAGGGTATTTAGAAAGATACAGCTTTTTACATGAGGAGAGAGAGGAGGAAAAAAAATTTTTAACCCCCAGACTATGCTCCATTTGGAGTACAGTCTGAGAACAGAAAAAAAACCACCTCAGCACAAAAGCACATATACCATAAACACATGACTTGCAACATGGGGAACATATCCAGCTCTGGCAAGCAGCCATCCGGTCCAGTGCCATTTATTTCGGCGCCGGTCTCAGACCTGCTCGACAGGTGGCGGTACAAAGCGTTTTTACAGAGGCAGTTGAATGGGGGAGGGGAGTAATGTCCGTAGTCGGGGGAGGGGGGGAAAAGATTCACACTCCATCGCTCTCACAGGGTGGTTATCCAGGCGGCCTTGGCCAAGGCGCCGGTACGGGGAGCCAGAAAAGATAAGATTAAGTTGTTGTGACTTTGGGGCGAACAGCTGCAAAGCGCAGCTCATTCTCTTTGTCCATTCTGATCTCTGAAATCACCAAGTTTCACTTCCAAAGCTGTTAGTTTCATCATGATGGTATCCATATTCCGGTTTATAGTCTCAGTCTCATTGCTGACCGCTCTTCCCACAGCTTCAATCAAAACGGGCAGCCTTGTGAGGCTTTGGACAGCTGTTCCCGTCTTCTGAATTTTTCGATAACCCAGGGTAACGCCTAATCCAAACAGCAGAATACCTGTTATCATGGTGCCGAAAAGGTAGATATCTTCAGCGTCCTCCACGGAAAGAGCCGCCAGACACACGATTTGCCACTTCTCCCACGCATCCCTCGTATATCCGGCCGCGAACGTCCCGTCAGGACAAGCAGGTTCCCCAGAACCCAGACTTCTCGTTGAGAAGATGGTATCAATCGCGCTGAGAGACCAGTTGATCAAATCCATAATTTTCTAGTTTGGAGAGCCGTGCAGAAGGAGTCTCTTCAATAGATGAGACGAGACAGCAGAAGCAAGCAGAGAGGAAAAAAGGGTAGGGCGGGGAGTGAAATCTAAAGCGACTACCTCTGTTGAGTGCCAAACGAGAATAGCAGGCATTACATTTGAAATGAGCTCATTTAGTGGATAAAAGTGTCAAATTTCTCAGTTTAAACATATGTTATCTATGTTTTATTGTGAATAAAATATTGGCTCGTGTGATTTGAAAGTCTTTTAGTTTTAATTTTATTCAAATTTAAAAAAACATTTCCGGAATTCGGGTTGTATTCATGGACTGCCTGCTTAATATCTGCTCACAATTTATTTTGATGGTCTTCAACATACATTCGACTGATTAGAAATAACTTAAGTGTATGTGTACTTACTCTACTAACCCTAACCTGACTGTCTACTAATGCTGAGTTTGTTTAACCCGTGTTCTTCATTCACTGAATCTCACCGGAACGTGTCTCCAATGCGGTCCTGAAAGTAAAGGAAGCCTTCGCGGTCGGCTAATATGAGATCTCCAGTGTTGAAGTACAAATCTCCTTTCTTAAAAACGTTCCTCAGCTTCTTCTTCTCTGTTTGCGCAGGGTTTTTAGCGTAGCCGCTGAACGGAGCAGTTTTCTTGATCTTTGCCACCAGCAGCCCGGTTTCACCTGAACAGACACACATTAGCTGCTCAAACAGAATTCACTTTAATGCAGTTAATTATCATGCATTTTGTTTCCAGATGTTCTGGGCTTCCTCTGGCATCACTTCTGATTGAACGCCTTCATGATGGTTTTACCTGGAGCAACCTCCACACACAGCCCGGCGGAGTCTCGCACCGGCTCCTCCGTCTCCGGATCAAACTTAATGAAGGCGAAAGGATTGAGCATCTACACACACACACACACACACACACACACACACACATTCATCAACATCCACATGAGCAGAATCATGTTTACAATCATAGATAGTCTTGAGTGCATTGTGGACCTTGTGTATGGCAGTCACTCTCCCGATGGAGCCGATTTTCCCGGTGTAGTTGACGAATCCGATGTTTCCCTCGGTGGCTCCGTAGCACTCGCAGATGCGCACGTTCCCAAAGCGCCGCAGGAATTCCTCCCACGTCTCCGCGCTTATGCCGTTCCCCAGAGCCAGACGCACACGGTGATCCTGGTCACGCTCGCTCTACACACACACACACACGGTTTAAACTGTCTCAAGAATCAAAGGCCATTCTTCTGTTCTGTGTGTTTCCAGTATTGACTGTAGTTGTGACATACAGGAATTAAGTAGTTTTCAAGGCTGGACTACATGGATGACTTCTGCTCAGATTCACAGTCTGGAGTCAGTGCTGAACATCAGGCTGCAGATTTGAGTTGACCGATTTTATATTTTTTAAAGGGTGATGTGTTGTAGTATTTATAGGGGATCTCTCTTGTAGTAATTTGGATTGGAGTTTCTATGTGGGGGATTGTGTAACACATCGTAACTGTGAGAACTTGCAATTGTGAGTTATAAAGACTGAAAATTTTCTTACAATTCTGTCTTTATTTCTCAGAATTTGCAAGTTTCTATTACGCAGCTGCTCTGAGAAAAACAGTCTGAATTCTGAGAAAAACGACTTTTTGTTTTTTATTCAGTGGTGGAAAAGGGCTTTCATAGTATGATGGACACAGACTGTGATTTTTTTAGCTTCAGACTATGAATCCATCCAGTCAGTGCAGTTTCTGCATTAGTTTGTATTCAGAATTTAGTGTGTGATCCGTTTAGTGCATCATGTCCAGTTTTACTCTGTAACCATTTACAAATTCATTGAACGTTTATGATGCCTAGTGTTCCAAAACCTCTTCAGATATCTGAAGTCATGTCGTGTATTCCAGTGTTAGGGATGACACACACACACACACACACACACACACACAAACACACTCTCTCTCTCTCTCTCTTTCTCTCTCACTCTCTCACACATTCACTCTCTCACACACTCTCACACACACACACACACACACACACACACACACACACACACACACACACACACACACACTCTTTCTCTCTCTCTCTCTCTCACACACACACACACACACACACACACACAGAGCAGAGGTGTGTACCTTGGGCGTGTTGCACAGGTAACGCATGACCTCTCCGATATACTGGATGACCGTCACCTCGTGCTCCCGACAGTCGTCCCAAAACCGAGACGCAGAAAACTTCCTCTTCAGCACCACTGTGATCCCTGAAACCACAGACACGGACAAATAAACCACTTTAACCACTCAGTCTGAACGTAAATCTCAGATCACAGCTGAAATTCTCAAAACATCCAGTCAAACTGCCAATGCGTTGATGCATTCATGCATTGATTATGACAAATTATCTGCTGTGTTAAAAATTATCAATTTCTTATGAACAATAAATTGTATTCTCTACTCACAAAAAATCTATGCATTACTTCATTGCAAAAGTCATAAAATGAAAAATGGGTGATTCTGTTGTCATATTTTCTATTAGCCTTTTTTTGTAAGTGTGTCCTAAATTGATTGATTGCTCTCAGCTGAATCTTGAGTTTCACTAATGACTGTGGCTGATGCAAACAGGTTTCCCCTTCATTTGACCTGCAGAAGGATGAAAGCACAGCAGGATCTGAACATGAAGCAGAACCAGAGACCTGCGGTCCTGAGTGTGCATTGTGGTGAGTTCCCGAGTGTGCATTGGGATGTGTTCCCAAATGTGTTTTTGGGGTGTGTCCCCGAGTGTGCATTGGGGTGTGTTCCCGAGTGTGCATTGGGGTGTGTTCCCGAGTGTGCATTGGGATGTGTTCCCGAGTGTGCATTGGGGTGTGTCCCCGAGTGTGCATTGGGGTGTGTTCCCGAGTGTGCATTGGGGTGTGTTCCCGAGTGTGCATTGGGATGTGTTCCCGAGTGTGCATTGGGGTGCGTTCCCAAGTGTTTTTTGGGGTGTATTCTTGAGTATGTTTTGGGGTGTGTGATGCCGTACCCCGCTCTATGGCTCCGGTGAGGCCAGCAAGGAAGCCTGCACTGTGGTACAAGGGCAGGCAGATGTAGAGGACGTCTCTAGAGCTTACACCTGTCATGCGCTGCAGGAACGACACCAGCCAGAGTCTGTGGTGGTTGATCACTGCCGCTTTAGGGAGACCTGCAACACACAGATAAACCTGAGCAAGAGTCGCACCTCCCTGATACACCTGAGAGAGAGCGAAAATTCACCTGTGGTGCCGGAGGTGTAAATGTAGAGGGCGGGGCTCCGGATGCTGATGTCACGCCTCAGGCTGAGGGGCGGAGCCTCTTCTGACGCGGCGCGCACCGCAGCCGACAGATTGACAATGCCGTCTGTCTCGCAGCCACCGAACAGCAGGAGCACAGACACGCCACGCATACGCAGAGACGGCAGAACCTCAGCCACTGCTGGAGCCAGATCTGCACAAACACACAGCATGATACTATAGGGGTACTTTAGTTACCCCCTGAAAAAGTAACTCATTGCATTAATAGTTACTTTTTTGGGGAAAGTAATGCTTTAGGCTACATTATTTTACGTAACCTTTTTCTCATCTGGGCTGGGTTTGCTTTT
>QVTF01013407.1:0-15489 GCA_003573665.1 Oxygymnocypris stewartii
TGTGTTGGAGAAGAGCGGTGGACTTTGCACTGGATGGGGAGATCCTGTTAACGTGGTGAGAGTGATATCTGCCATGGTGAGTCTCGACTTTTCTTTCATTGGCATGTCATAAAACCTAAACATCCATAAAGACTTGATGTTTGGCAAGAGAACAGATAATCATTTTTGACTGTCTCACTTTTATAGATTAATGCCAATGATGACTGTGGTGTGCTGATGGGTAACTGGTCAAACTGCTATGGAGATGGAACTGCTCCGACATCCTGGTGCGGAAGCAGTGCCATCCTGAAACAATATTACAAATGTGGAGGAATACCTGTCAAATATGGACAGAGCTTGGCCTTTGCTGGAGTCACTAACACACGTAAGAGTTCCTGCAGACTGGACGAGAAGACAATGTTTTGTGATTGTAGATGTAATGCACTTATATTCTTCTTCTCTTTCTTGTAGTGCTGAGGTGCTTTGGCATTCCTGCTCGTCCCGTCACAAACTTCTGTTCTGCTCATGACACTGATGTGTCTATGACAGTAGACATTTTTCTTGATGAGAACTATGATCTGATCGATAACTTGAACCGTGATTCAGTCTGGTAAGATTCTGTGGAAATTATGAACTTTCATTATGGACTGTAACATCACATTTAGTGTCTGCTATAGTACCATCATGGGATATGCACAAAAGGTTGTCTTTTTTGAAGAAAATAATGCTTATTATGAAATGTAAAAACATGTCTCTCTTTTTTCAAACTGTTCAAGATTATCACCAATTAGTTGATAAGTGCTTTGATGAGCACCACCTGTTGGTGAGAACATTTAAATGCCCCAAATTTACACTGAATATTTTTCACAGTTTTGATCTAAATGCAGTGTTCCTGTAAAAGCACAAAGTGATGAATCTGCATTGCAACATTTTCTTGTATGCATTCTTGTTATGACTTAGGAAATCCTACTTGTCATTGCATTAGGTAGTTTATGCAAATTTAAGACATTCTTCCGCTTACTCTAATATCAATTATTAGGTTCATGCAAATAGCATCAATATTTGCAGGGAAGTGGAAATTATCCAATGTACACACATTGTTTCTCTGTCTCCTCTTCTATCTTTGAATCCATTAACAAAGATTATGTTTCTTCCTCTCTTCCATGTAGGAACTATCACGTGTGGAATGAGGCCTGGATGTCTCGAACTGATCTGCCATGTGGTTTCGGAGGTTGGCAGGTGGTTGATTCCACTCCTCAGGAAACCAGCCAGGGCTTCTTCCGCTGCGGCCCCACTTCTGTTGCTGCAGTTCGCAGTGGGCAGGTCTTCCTCAAATATGACACACCCTTTGTTTTCGCAGAGGTATGACAATGCTTTGTAATTTGAGCATTAAGCATTTACTGTAGGTTATTGCAGTTATTCCTGAAACTTGGGTCTTTTTCTCAAATTCTCACATGCACCCCCCCCTTATGGAAATATATTACAAGCAATAAACTATTCCTGCTCTAGGTGAACAGTGATGTAGTCTTCTGGCAGCGGACAGCTTGTGGAACATTCGCTGTGATCCATGTTGACAAGAACGCAGTTGGTCACTGCATCAGCACCAAGGCTGTTGGCTCAGACAAACGTGTGGATATCACACACCACTACAAACACCCAGAAGGTGAAAAGTCACACACATCCCTTAAAGACACTTTCACTCTGAATAGTTGTAATTTTACCTCTACTTTCAACATCCCTCAGGTTCAGAGGAAGAGCGCCATGCTGTGGAAACTGCCCTTCGTCATGGCTCCAAGAGATGCATGTACCCACTGCCCTGCGCTGAGGATGTTGTCTGTGATATCACCATGAAGGGTGACGGGCCATGTGTGGGCAAGGGATGCCGTGCTCTGCATCGCGCTGAAGAACAAATGCAGCTCACCTCGGTAGTGTCACCCTCCACAGCCAGGTGTCTGCCACATACTACACCGGAGTCCACAAGGGCTTGGTGAAGAAGGACCAGGACATGCTTTGAGCTCAAAGCCAGTGAAAGTAAGAAAAACATATTCCGAGCTTCAGACACAAACATGCCAAAATTAATTCAAATCCACTTCAAAACTGATTTGAACAAATCGTATTAGCCTTTCAAGACTGAGCTACCATGAGTTCTATGTTCTCCGTATGCTTTTGTAGAAACCATAGAAATGGAAATAAAATAAAATAAATTAAATGATTCAACAATGGTTCTCTTCATAAAAGATAAATGGCTATCTTCACCCAAAGACCATAAATCTGATTTTAGTAGGAGAGTAGGTTCTTTACAGTTCCACAGTAAAGAATCTTTTATGGAATGGAAAGTTTCCATGGATGTTAAACGTTCTTCAACATTCATCAATCCCAATAAATAACCTTTATTTTTAAGAGTGTAGAGACTCAGTAGAGACTAAATTGAAATAGTATAATAGAAATTGTTCTGATATGGCAGGGATGAGGACGTTTACCACTGCATTCAAAAGTAGCTTGTGTGTATTCAGTGTTTATCTCTTGTCCATTTTTAGCCAGGTTCTGGAGTGGTGCCTGCAATATGAGGAATATAAGCAACACCTTGTGAATCATTCAACCATGATGCTCACTGTCGCTGGACGGGTCACTCAAACCAAGCAAATTGTGGCCAAACGCTTCAACTTTAGACTGCACACTTCAGATCTTGTTGTTACTGTGAGTTTGAAAATCTTGAAAGCTATACTTCACCAGCTGGTATTTATGGATGAAACTCTCACCCAGTTTATGTGAAATTATTTAATCCTAGGCCTAGAAATGGATTAAGACCAACTGATTATTTCTGGGTGTGGAAAATGGAGTCATTTCATAACTATTCATAACCTGAATGGCGTTAATGTGATTTTCCCCTTTCAGCCTGGATGTGACTGTGTGGTGGCAGAGAAGTGCCAATAAAAATCACTTTCCAGAACCCACTGCCCTGTGTGCGAAGAACGCAGTTTTTCCGTATCGAGGGACTGGGAATGAAGCACTGTCAGATCGATTAACTATGGGTAGGAAATTAATCTGATTAACTCACTATTAAAACTAAACAAAATTACAGGACAGCTGTTCATTTTAATGGTATATAGCTAAACATCTTACTTTCCATCTATTTCTCAGTGAAATCGCAAGCCTGGCCACAGTGAACCTGACTGAGACGTTTATTCCTAAGTGTCCCGGACCGTACAAACTTCTGGCTTCGCTTGATTGTCCTCAGCTGACTCAGGTGCATGGATTCACCGACGTTGTTGTCAAAGAAAAGTGAAGAAGCTCTCAAATAAGCGGAGGAGCAGAACGCTTTCAGCATGCTTTTCACATGGAGTTAAAGAAGTGAATTTTAGTTGTGTAATCTTTAGTAAAGGGTGAACCAAAGGGTGTGTTTAATCTTGGGGATCTTGCTATTAGAGGAGGATTTATGTCAGACATTGTTTTTATGGGAGTAATATTTTGGAAACTACATTTGTAGTTCAATTTTTTTTAATTCATTAACAACTTCAGCTGTTTCGTTTCATGTTTGTCAACCTAACAGATGACTGTGTGTTGTTGTGTTCAATGATTTATTCACTCCTTTTAGCTCAACTGATAATCTGTCCTCCCTGTTGCATCAATAAAAGTTATTCATTTGCAATACTATTTGCGTGTACTTGTGATGTGTAACTATGAACCTGTGGATGAACTGATCATGACATCATACAACAATTAGTATTGTTGAGCATTACGGTATAGATAGAATAATGTTCATGAGGTGATTTTTTTAAACTAATTTTAAACTTCATTCAGTAAGACAGTTCTTTTAACATGTAACAGGTTTTTTAAAACACACCCTCACATGAATAATGTACACTTCTAAACCCTGTGAAATGTGGCATAATATAGAGAGAAAACAGTAAAAATACCAGTGGTGGAATAACATATGTGGAATATACTTGCTAGGTTAGTGGCACTAAAAGCAAAAGTTTACCATATAGAAGAAAATAATTAAATAAATAAAATAATAATAAAGAAATAAAAATGAATAAAGAAATAAAAATGAATAAATAAATAATCTGTCCAAAATGCATTTTAAATATACGCTGATTATGTTGTAAGCTGTGAAGCTCAATTAAATATATTTTTTATTAAAATGTCATACACCAAAATATATTTAAATATACATTTACAATCTTTCAGACACAGCGCCAGATGGGACCTTAGAAGCTGGGAATCTGGTATCTGGTACATATTTATATATTTTGCAGAGGTGGAAAGAGTACAAAAATATTGTACTCAAGTAAAAGTACCATTACATTACTGAAATGTTACTTAAGTACAAGTAAAAGTACCAGTCTAAAAATATACTCAAGTAAAAGTAAAAAAGTAGCTCATTTAAAATTTACTCAGAGTAAAAATTACTTAGTTACATTTTAACAATGGGAGGGAGGAAAAAATGGGGACAGACCAAAGGTGTCAAATTCAGTACTTGGAGGGCCACAGCCCTACACAGAGTAGATATAACCCTAATTAAACACATCTGATCCAGCTAAACTAATCGTTTAGGCTTATTTGAAAACTACATGGTGTGAGTGTTGGAGCAAGGTTGGAACTAAACTCTTTAGGGCTGTGGCCCTCCAGTAACACCCTCCAGAGTTTGACACACCTGGGATATGGGCCTATAAATCTCAAACTAGGTGTTTTTAATTAAAGCATCAGTTATTTAGAATAATAACACATTTAGGCTGTTACCAGGGAAATTAAATCAGTATCAACAAAATGCATCTTTGCAATGCAGAGGAAACGCAGAAGCTTCATCTGAAGTGGCATAGATGTATTATTACACACTGACATGAATGCATTTAGCCTGCAGCTACAAATGCAGAAATAATGTTTTGATAAATAAGAACCACAAACCATAAGGGTCCATTTTCCTAAATTGCGATTTATACATCATCTGAAAGCTGAATAAATAATATGTCCATTGATGTATGGTTTGTTATGATCGGACAATATTTTAAAATCTGGAATCTGAGGATGCAAAAAAAATCCAAATATTGAGAAAATCTCCTTTAAAGTTGTTCAAATTAAGCTCTTAGTTTTGATATATTTACAGTAGGAAATGTACAAAATATATTAATGGAACATAATCTTTACTTAATATGCTAATGATTTTTGGCATAAAAGAAAAATGTATTATTTTGACCCATACAATGCATTGTTGGCTATTGCTACAAATATACTCCAGCGACTTATGACTGCTTTTGTGCTCCAGGTCAGGGTCATAAATGTTAAATAGTCATTTGAAATAAAAAAAAATTAAAGATACTTTAAATGTTAAATTAGAACCACCAGTAGGTGTCAGCAAGTCACTCATAAGAGAGTCATTGCGATTGAACAGAATCATTTAAACCAGGAGCGTAGCCAGAAAGGAGACTCTGGGTGTGCATCAGAAAAACTGGGTGTGCCACATTTATTGTCAGATGAATGCAAAAAAAAAAAAAAGCATGCTTATTGGGTATTAATATCTTAGTTTAACCATTTAATTTTTGTGTAGGCTACATGTGTCTGTTAACCTATTCTCTGTGTGTATCTGTGTACGCAAGCTTAATGATTATTAATATGATAGTTTAACCATTTCATTTCTATTTGTGTGTGTGTGTGTGTGTGTGTGTGTGTGTGTGTGTGTGTGTGTGTGTGTGTGTGTGTGTGTGTGTTTCTTTCTGTGAGCCTATTGTCCATTTTCAATGAGTTTCACTGTCAGCTATGCATCCAGATATGTTGGCCTAGACCCTAAAAGCATATAGGGCTTAAAATTCTTGAACCCTGGTTATCGCTGCTTGCAGCTATATTTTTGTTGTTGTTGTGTTTTTCCATTTTCCGAAGCTTTCTCGCTCAAGAGGGTCACCGACAATCACATACAGTATAACCTACAACAGCTCTTTAACTGTGCTCTAGTCAAACGCGCTCACTGTAGCCTAATCATTAACTACACACATCATAAACCCCTTTTAGGCAAGTACAATTTATCACATATTTTAATAAGACTAAACTCCTATTTAACCTGATGATCACAGGTTTAATAAAAATACATTTTAAGTTTCTAATTATAACACCGCATTTCCAGGGTGAAAAGGTACATTTCTATATTAAAGTCAGCGTCGCATTCTGCAACTTTATCTTTTCAGCCGACACTGACTGAGAAGAAATCACTAGTTTATTAACGAATAATTAAAATGTTTTATTTTGTCTTTCCCCCAACATTCATAATCATTAGCCTACTTTTTGCCGTTGCAAGCTTTAGACGTGCGCTTGGGCGCGGATATATTAAAGGATAATTAGTAGCCTAAGTATTATATTAATCAGTTTATGTGTGACTAGTGAAATCTTTAGTCGGGGACAGGCCTTCTTGGCACAAGAACCGAATCAATTTTTTAAATAAAATGCTGTCAATTCGAAAAGTGCGCCTGCTAATCACGTCACGTTATATTGCAATGCAGAGTTATGAATGCGTAATAATAAGTAAAATGTTTTTAATTTATTTCATTTCTTATGGGTGCAATGGCGGTGCTTTGGTCTTTCTTGGGGGTGCTGAAGCATCTGCTAGCCCCTCCTTTGCGCTGCCGATGTTTATTACGATTAAAAAAATAATTATTCTGCATCTATTTTTAGGTGTGCCAGCTGCCACTTTGGGTGGCACCGGCACACCCTGGCACACCCGTGGCTACGCCCCTGATTAAACGGTTAATACATTCAGGAACAAAACACATCATTGCTCAGAGTCAGAGACGCAAAAACTGTGTATGATGGCTGTTTGGTATTATTTTTGTTGTCGAAAATAGAGCAAAAACAGGCAATATGGTGACTAAAACGCAAGTCTCTTAATTAACTTATGTTTTTTGAACTGTTGTAAAAAGAAAAAACTACAGGCCTATGTAATCATGGTGATTTTTTTTGAGAAAAACGGCATTCTTCATGTGATGTTTACTTAACGTTACTATATTAAATTATATAATATATACATTTTCTGCTTCTATATCTTCAATTTTGTGATCATTCTAAACGCATTTTAACAGACTGAATCACGCAGTGAAGAAAGCACTCCAAATGCACGCGGATTAGTCTAATCTAACGTTACTAGATTTCACGGCACACTGTTTAGAGTGATTTGTTTGGTTTTGAGCAAAATACTGATAATGTCAAATCGCACATCGTTAAAACAACAATTACTATATCATCTCAGATGATATTTGCACACCCTGCACCACTGTCTTTTTGGCTCATTTGTGCAAAACCTTTTGCTAAACCGCCAAAGCTTCATTTTAACCACCAATGCAATGATGCAAGTATTTTCGTTAACGTTACCTCTACATGCTTGCGAAGGGCGATGTCGAGATGTTATAAACTGCTAGTTCGGTCTCCCGAGGCAAACACAGCTAACACTGCATAATAGAGCATGAATATGCCCAGGGGTTCACTTCATTCCTTTGAGTTCAACTTCAGCAGAATATGACGGGGTTTGGTTTTCAGCTGGGTCTGCACCTTTAACGCCTGTCTTCTCCGTCTGCATCTTTCTTGTGATTTTTTGCGCCAGTTTCTTCTTCTGCCCATTATTTGCTGCAGTTTTTTCCACTGAGCGATTTTTTTTTTTACTCAGTAACGAATGTGTTTTAAAAATGTAGCGAAGTACAATACTTCACACAAAATATACTTAAGTAAAAGTAAAATTACAGATTAAAAAAATTACTTAAAAAAGTAGGCTACAAGTACACAAAAAAGCTACTCAATTACAGTAACGCGAGTAAATGTAATTCGTTACTTTCCACCTCTGATATTTTGCTATAATAATGTGGAGTGACACTTTTATAAACGTTTCTATACTCCCTCTGATTATATAATGGTAAATATTACAATATCATAGCACAACAAAAGTGATCAACAATAATGATAAGCCTAACACTCACAATAAAAATAATAAGCTCATATAGATCATAACACAGTCTTTAAAATTCTTCAAAACGAACACAAAGAATGGCCATCTCAGCTGACATAGTTGCAACACTTGTGTCATCAGAACAGGGTGTTCACCGCCCCACCGTTTCCATTTAATAAACGTTCAGCCCTGATGTTGACAGCTGCACTCATAGCTAGTTACTAGGGATCAGGAGACATTTAGGAGTGACCATTTTTTTGTGCGATAACGGATCAGATTTTAAATGTATAACTGAATTATGATATTTGAAAATATAACTGTATATTCAAGTGATCACAATGCATAAATGTAATTAAGTTACATGGTAAAGAGGGAGTTACAAAAAAGTATAATGGCTAATGCTAAGGGAAAGGAGACCAGAGGCCATTTTATTTGAATGGAAGTCAATGAAAGAATGCTTATCTACGCTGAATAAACAGCTTTTTAGAGGAAACAGCTCATCATTTAATGAATCGACATCGGCTAATCCTCAACATGTTTTACACTAAACATTACTTTTGGATTTAACTATTTTTAGTTTACACTGAAAAACAAAGACGTTTTATAAGAGAAGTCACTGACTTTTTGTGACAGGTGGTGGGATTCATTCATTCCTATGGTATCCGTAAACAGCGATTGAGTGTCGCAGAAATCTGACTGAAATGTAATGACATCAAGGCTGTAATGCGATTGGTTATTATGGCACACGTGATCCAGCCGTTACACTTTTTCCAATATACCTTTTTCTTCACTTCTCCATAGAGGGTGCTATAGAGGCGAGTGACTTCCTGTAGGATGCTTCGAACTTCCGTTTAGTAATTATCATCAGCAAGAGGACGTTTAGCGGTAATGGCGAATCGTGGAGGCTCGGGGAAATGTTGTGCGGTTAAAGGCTGTCACAACAGCTACAGAAAACTGAAAAACTTTCTCGATCAGGAGTGTTATGAACACAAGCCAAAAATACGATCAGAATGTCAGTGTCCAAGACCATTTAAATTGGACAAAAACGAGGAAGAATTGACGTGCCACTCCACTGACGCAATACAACAGAGGAGTCGTAAAGATTGGACCTAGCCTAATGAA
The DNA here is from genome assembly GCA_003573665.1 of Oxygymnocypris stewartii. Taxonomy (NCBI): domain Eukaryota; kingdom Metazoa; phylum Chordata; class Actinopteri; order Cypriniformes; family Cyprinidae; genus Oxygymnocypris; species Oxygymnocypris stewartii. The sequence goes on from QVTF01013407.1 coordinate 9,026, forward strand.
GCAGCATAAATGCACATCGCAGGGCTCGACATCAACGCTTGTCCACTTATCCGGGTCAAGTGGATTTTTTAAAAGGCCAACTGAAAGATAATTTACTTGCCCGACCGGACAAGTAGCCTAGCCTGATTAAAACACCAATAACAATCACCAAAACGCGATGATGATTCTTCATCATTTAGTTTAAATGGCGATCGATGTAATGTAATGTAATGACGCTAACAAGGCTGCGCTGCCTCTCTCGAGGAGACATAGAAGCAAATGATCGCAGCAAACACAAAGTGAGTTAACAATGTGTTAACAAAGTGAGTTAAACTCAGTTTAACATACTGCGGTCAAATTTAGAAATGTGGAGTTTTTATAACATGATACAGTTAAGCAACATCACACGACCAAGTGTGCTGAATACCATCACGATTGAAAATGTGACACTGATTTCATATGACAGTTCACTAAACAAGTGAAGCAATATTGACTGTTTTTGTTGTTTCAGGAGCGAAAATAGTTCCAAAGATCACAGCAGAACGCTCCGGTTACTATCGTAACCTCGGTTCCCTGAGAGCGGGAACGAGACATCACGGAGAATCTCTCCGTTATGGGAACTCCTTCCCTCCAACCTTTCCTGAAGACCTATTGGCTCACGCCAGTCCAAATGACTGGCCAATTGGTGCGAAGCATGCAAATACTAGCTCGAGAGGCAGTATAAATGCGGCGCCACCGCGACAATTACGTCAGAATCTGATACTGAACGCCGCTTGGCTGAACGAGCAGCGATCACGGCGATCACGGCGATCACCGTGATGTCTCGTTCCCGCTCTCAGGGAACCGAGGTTACGATAGTAACCGGAGCGTTCCCTTTCGAGCTTTCACGAGACATTCACGGAGAATCTCTCACGGAGAACGGCCCAACTTAACCCACTTCCTGGTCCCAGGGCGGAAACGAAAGTGGACATGGGGGATGTAGTCTTTTTACCGAACGATTGCCCGCTCTGCGGGGAACGAACACGGCAATGGCCACGACATAGACTTCAGTGTCGATGGTAACGATCCACTATCCAGTCTGGGCAGCGGGAAAACTCAGAACATACGATACGGTGCAAGTAGTCGGGTCGATATGAGCCTGACTCTTTCACAAACACTCCCATTTTGAAGCATACAAACGTCTTGTAGAGAGTTTTCGCGCTCCCATGAGCGTGCGAGACTGTAAGGCACCCATCTCCTCTGATACCCCTGAAGCGATCACACATGATGGCTCCATAGTTCCAGGTTCGAATGCCACACCGAGCCCTCCACCTGGGATAGCATATACTTCCTGCCGGGTATTGGCAAGGCGGTGCCTCCAGCAGTTCCGTCAAGTCTAGGAACCCAGGCTGGTTCGGGGCGATGAGTATCACTGATGCTCGCTCCACCCTAATGCGTGATGTCAGCGGAGAGTGAAGAACAACGGGCAGTGCGTGTTTTTCGCTCTTGGCAAACAGATCCACCTACACTCTCCCTTAACGCTAGCGGTTCCAAATCATCCGAACCGACTCGGGGGGCAATCTCCACTCTCCTTGATGATTTATATACGAAACCACAGACGTGTTGTCGGTGCGAATCAGTACAGCTGTGGCTGAAAATCCTTAGAGCTAAGAAGACTGCTTCTGTCGTGGCCCAAAGAGCGAGAGATGGATTCCTTCATTTTAGTCAATGAGGCTCGTGAAGCAGAGTTCCAGATGTCAAATTAGACTTTATTAACCAGTAACAAAGCCGAGATACGGTCTCTGCAGCCACCGCATCTGAATCTCTGTCTGTCCGCTCATCCATTTTATACCACCGACTCGAGGTGCAATTTCCACTCTCCATGAGGATTTATATACGAAACCACAGACGTGTTGTCGGTGCGAATCAGTACATGCTGCTGTTCCAGCTGTGGATGAAAATCCTTTAGAGCTAAGAAAACTGCATCCAGCTCCAGGCGGTTTATGTGCCACCGGCTCTGAGATTCCAGCTACAGTCCCGAAGCTGGCATTCCCTTGCACACTACTCCCCAGCCGTGAGTCGATGCATCCGTCGTGATTCATCACGCGCGACGCTACCGAGCACAGGGGAACTCCCCGGCTGAAGAGATCTGGATTGCGTCAGAGCTTCGATGTGGCCGCGATGCCGCAAACATCCCGAAGTCCACGCCGTTCACGGGACTCGATATTCCAGCCATAGCTGCAGCGGGCACATGGTGTAATAATCCCAGATGTAATATCGCTGAATTCGCCACCTTGAGTCCGAGCAGTCTCTGAAATACCTTCAACTGAACAGAGCTGCCTTGCCTGAAAAGGCGCAGGGAAGACAATTGGCCGCGGCTCGATCTCACGAGAGGCAGGCTCTCATCCCCACGCGATCTCACGAGAGGCAGGCTCTCATCTCCACGCGATCTCGCGAGAGGCGGGCTCTCATCCCCACGCGATCTCGCGAGAGGCGGGGGCGAGAATGCTCTCTGCATGTTGACACAGCCGTAGGGACTCCAAGTGAATAAGCAGCGAGTCTATGTGGCTGATAAGCGTATCCAGGGACCGAGCTAAAATCAGCCAATCGTCCAGATAGTTGAGGATGCGCCTTCCACTCGATCTGAGGGGGAAGAGCAGCATTGATGCACTGTGAAAGTGCGTGGGGTCAGAGCAGCCCGGACGGGAGAACAGAGTATTGGAACGCTGTGCTTTTCCTTGACAGTTGACAGCATACCTCAGAAAACCGTCTGTGACGCGGTGCTATCTGAATGTGAAAGTACGCGTCCTTTAATCCACGGATGCAAAACAGTCCCCGGGCGAATTCGCGCCAGGATCTGCTTAGCGTTAACATCCTGAACGGACGCTTTCCAAGCGCTCTGTTGATAGGTCCGAGAGGTAGGAATTGGGCAGAGTCCACCCTCTCTTAGGCACCCCAAATAGCGGCTAGACAAAACAGCCGTCCCACCTGCTCGTTGAGACTTGTTCTATCGCTCCTTCTCCGAGCAATTGTATAGCTCTTATACATACGCCTCATATACCTATACTTATGTATAGGATAAGGGCATTTCGAGTCAGTGTTAGAGGACTACGCCACGCCATTGAAACGGGGTGGTCTGCGTCTGAATTGAAGGGTGTACCCTCGCTCTTATGCAGAGCAACCAGCGTGAGATTCTTGAATAGCTTCTCACGCGCTCATGAACTGACACAGCGGCTACAGCAGCTTGGCAGCTATAACCCGTGTGGGCAGTGGGTCCGGTCGCTAAGAGGAGGGGCGAGCGGCGTTGGTGACAGAAGAGTGAGGAGGAAGCGCTCCTCGTGCAAACGTACAGTATGTTTTTAATGAACATACGTCATCCCACACATTTAACAATTTGAGACAGCTTGAGGGCTCCGGCACCGGTCCGTGGTGCCTCTTCCCGGGTCCCTTTAAACTTGTCCAATAAGACCTCGATCCCGCGGTCTGCTACATATATACGGCTGTAATAACTACAGGCTGACTATGATATACGACCTAGTTGAACACCACGTGTAGGGGGCGTAAACAACTGGCGTAATAGTCCGGCGAATCTGGAAGGCTGATAGGAGCGCCCCTCAGGGCATCAGGTGACTCCTCACCTTCGCGCGCTTTTCCCGCGCAGGGTGTCATGTGACTCCTCACCTTCGCGCGCTTCTCGCGAAGGGGTGTTATTGTGACTCCTCAACGTCGCACGCTTTTCCGCGCAGGGGTGGCATGTGAACTCCTCACCTTCGCAGCGCTTCTCGCGTAGGGGGTGTCATGTGACTCTCACCTTCGCGCGCCTTCCCGCGTAGGGGTGTCAAGTGACTGCTTTCGCGCGCATTCCGCGCAGGGGCATCAGATCCCATCGCCTTCGCGCGCTTTGGTGAATGTAGAACAATGTCCTCTACACACAAGGCAGCGGCTGATAAGGGGATGTTATCATGTGAATTATAAAATGTCCACTACACACGGTAGCCTCTAATGAGGGGCTAATTAACATGTGAATGAGAGGTTGTCCCAGATTCACACGGCAGCCACTCATGAGGGGCTATTATCATGTGAATGAGAGGTTGTCCGTTCACACGGCAGCCACTGATGAGGGGCTCTTATCATGTGAATGAGAGGTTGTTTTCGTTCGCAACGGCAGCCACTGATTTTCTGAGGGGCTGGTATCCTGTGAATTAGTGAGGAGCTAAGTGATTGTGCTCTGCACACAGCAGAATGCCGCTCTGAGGCGGGGGCTGCATTTTGCTTACACAGTGGGTTTTCTCCGTGCGGCATCTGCGGCGACGTGAGATTCCTTTTGCTCCCGCATCTGCACTCGGCTCTCCGCACCGCCATGGAAGGGGGGGCGTGAGAAGCCGGGCTGATGTCTTGTCCTGCAGGTTCGACGGTGAGAGGAATGTGGGACATTTAGTCGGCACGAGCTCATCACCTGAGTCCCGAAGGTCCACCGCTGATCAGAGGGCAGACGGACTACCTTTAAGAAATGCCATACTCACCTGAACGCTGCGAGGAGCAGCCATGAGGCCTGCCTCGAATGAGCGAACCTTAACCGTGAGCTGTAATAGTTTAAGCCATAATCTAGGTTCAGCACAAGTGAAGAAAAGATTCTGACGTAATTGTCGCGGGCGCCGCAGTTATACATGCCTCTCGACTCGATTTGCATGCTTCGCGACCAATTGGCCAGTCTTTGGACTGGCGTGAGCCAATAGGTCTTCAGGAAAGGTTGGAGGGAAGGATGTTCCCATAACGGAGAGATTCTCCGTGATGTCTCGTGAAGCTCGAAAGGGAACCATAACCTCAACCATCGCCTCGCCTCATCTCACAGAAAACAAAATTACAACTAACGTTAAGCGGTAGCGCTATGCTTAGCAAACAACCAAACATTTCCGCGCACACTATCGACAAACCATTTAAATACGTTTAAAAATATATTTTTTAACTCAGACCAACACGTTTTTATTTTTATTCAGGAGTTATATATATATACAAACTTTTCATAACAGTAGCCTAATGATAAAAATGACAATAATTGTGCAAATAAGCAAGGACTGGTGGTTGGTGGGAGGTGAAGGGAGCAGGGGCGGGGTTTCCGTATGGCAGAGTAAGGCAGTTGCCATACCATAGCCCAGTCAGGTGTGCCGTGAAAAATGATCCATACTTCATATCTATATTATAGAATTCGTCATTATTATTTTAAATCAGATGGTTTAAAAATGTTTAGCCAATGCCAATCATTAAAAAGAGCTTGTCAGTAAAACTTCGTAACACCATTGAATTCTCAAGCTCTCAGCGAAAGCTTGTAACTTCACCCCGCCTCCTTTCAGATTGACGTGCCGCGCACAGCCTGGAGGAGATCTTCGCTTTTTCACAGTGCGAAAAATAAATAAATAACTTATGTTTGAATAGTACAGCGTTTTCTTTACTCAGCAGCAGCCTCGTCCAGGGCGGGCACTAGTGATTCACAGGGCGGGCCAGGCCCCCCATTGCCCGCCCATATACTGTTTTTGCACATCCTACGTGTTTGCACATTTTACTGTTTTGCACTTTTCTTTATTCTACTGCACATTTTACTTTTTATTTCTTTTTATGTATATGCTCTTGTGTGGTGTTACTTTTATATAATTGTTTTATTCTTTGCACTGTCCACTGAGCGGACCTGATTTGACCTACATTTCACTTTTGATTATACCCTGTATAATTTATTATGTGACAAATAAAGAAACCTTGAACCTTGAACCTTGAACCATGGTGCCGGGACTGAAGACATATAATACAGTATATGACCAAATATAAGACTTACAGTAACCCCGTCATGTGTCAGCAATTGCAGATTGCAGTTTCTGCAGAGAAAGCAGAAGTACATGTTGGCGGTCCTCTAGGGGTCATTATTGAATATAACCCATAGTGTCACCACTCATGCTCCAGTTACCTCTATGCTCAATGAGGAATAGAAATTCCACTGTTTCACCACCTAAAATTTTAATCTTCTAGGCAATCATTATTTTCTCCAGGTGTGTGGTTTTTTTACCCTATAAATGCATATTTACTGACAATTCCTAAGAAAATAATGAACAAATACTTATAATACTCAGAAAAAAACACCTGCACAGTTTCTATTTGGTTACTGCGTGATGCTTAATTTTTGTGTGAATATGATGCTTTCTATGAATATATGTTTTCAAAGGTATGTACAAAATAAGACAGATTTCATAAATGTTATGGATTACAAGTTTATGTGTTACTGAAACTGCAGTGCAGTTCATTTTTATTTGTTGGTTTGTTTGTTCATTTGTTGATTTCTAAATAGCTCATTTGACTAAGAACTGTACAATCACAATCACAAAAACACAATTAAAAAGTAGGTTTGTGCTTTTGTCATAATATCCAGTTTTATAATGTACACATATATCTACTGAAATGCCTATGTGTTACTGAAACCGCAGGTCTGTTTGTTTGTGTATTTATTTATTTGTTATGCC